>CAUYQG010120870.1:0-19155 GCA_963574415.1 Tarsius wallacei | reverse complement strand
TGTAACCAGCCCAAAGAGCCGACATGGGAACTGTTTCAGCCTGGCTCCTGTAAACGTGAAATCTGTTTGGAATGACATCCATCGGCATGAAAGAGAGATAGACAGAGATCTGGTGTGTGTGCAGGAGAGCCGGCCTCTGCGTGGTCTGAAGCCTTTTGCAACTGTTCCTAATTGGCCCAATCCTTTTCTGTAAGGAGTCTCCTGTCTTTTCTCCGTCCCCTCTCCCACCGCTTGTAGCTTCTGATTTCCTAGCAAGGCAAACAGGCACCAGCACCGGGGTGCTGTTGTTCTAAAGGATTTTCAGGTGTGTGTGTTCAAAACCGACAGGAAGAGGATATTGGCTTGGTATTTAGTCACTGAGGGGACTTGTTTTTTTTTTTTTTTTTTTCCAACATGTCTTCTGAGGCTGGGAGGCCTGGATTTCTCTCTTTCTTTTTTTTTTCCTTTAAATTCTCGACAAGTCTTCTAAGATGCTCCACCGACCGTGAGGGGAACGCTGAGTCTATCCCTGAAGGGACAGAGGTTCCCAGTGGCCCCGGTCACTGGATGATTATCTGAGATAAGTTGGCGTTAGTTTGGAGTCTTTGGTGAGGGCTTTAAGGAACACGTTCCTCTGCTGTCCCTGTCAGAGCTAATCATAGACCACATCGCCCTGAGCGTGCGATTTGCTTCCCCTGTGAGGCTACATCTAGAATATGAAATAGCCAACGAGTGCCTTGAGTGTCTTTCTGTAGCGTTTGTTCATTTGTCTGTTCATTTATTCATTCAACTGCATTTCCTTGCTCGTCTGCTGTGTGCCAGGCATGGTCGTAGGCTCAAAGCAGAGTGAGGGACCAGGCTAACTTCTGCTGTCACGGCACCTGCGTTCTAGGGAGAAAGGCAAAGAAGACAACATGATGAAGCAACCAGGGACACCTGTTTTCTGAGCCTCCTTGGGGGCTCTGTCTCTTCCTATTCCCACTTTATCCCCAAATGTACCCATTAGCACTAGCATCTAAATGACTCAGAATAAATTAAAATGCAGCCCCTCCCATGAGTATTTGCCTTTTCACTGAGGTTAAGGTCTCAAGTAAAGGGATGGGGAGCTAATATTTAGAGGGAGGGGGGTGGCAGGTCCCACTGGAAGTCATGGACTTTCACTCTGAGTGGCTCATTTCTCCCGGGCTGGCTGTATTTGCAGTTTACCAGAGCTGTAACTCATCCGCCACGGCCATTGCCAAGCAGGGGGAAAGTTCAGAGGTAGCCATTGCCATCCTCTGAGCTATCTCTCTCTTGGGTTTCTACTTCCTTGGTCTTTGTCTCTCCTACTTTACCGGTGACCCAGATTCTCCTCTATTTTACTGTGTGGCAGGCAGGTGAGATGGAGAGACAACGGGAGGAAAGGTCCCTACAGTGGGGAAGGGGACAGTTCTTCCTTGGGCCTGGAGTACCTTCCTGCACCTGCCCCAACCCCCATCTACTCTCCAGATCTCACCATGCCTTCAGGGCCTCACCCTAACTCCTAGGAAGCCTGCTTGGCATGATGGCTCCTGCTTGGCATGATGGCTGCCGCTTGGCTAACTCTTATGGACTGAGTTGTGTCAAATGTCCAAAACACATGTGCCCCTGTAACTCAGAATATGACTGCATTTGGAGATAGGGTCTTTGAAGAGGTAATTCGTTTAAAAAGAGATCATTAGGGTGAGGCTAATCCAATATGACTGGTGCCCTTTAAGAAGAGGAAATTTGGACACAGCCATACACAGGGGGAAGATCACATGAGGACACGGAGAAGGCGGCCATCTACAGGCTAGGGAAAGGGGCCTCAGGAGAAACCAGCCCTGCAGACAGCTTGACCTTGAACTTCCAGCCTCCGGGACTATGTAAAATCCATTTCTGTTGTTGAAGCCATCCTGTCTGGGGCACTTTGTCATGGCAGCCTGATCACATGCCACCCCCCCAGCCAACCCCTGTCTTTGTGTCCCGGGTCCCTCCTCAGCCTTTCTCGTGCTCCTTGTCCCTTTGTCCCGTGGGCTCCAACTGGCTCCTGGGTGACAGCCTGGGCTTCCTGCAGCCTCTCTGAGCTGTCTCTGTGCCCTCACGTGCTGCGTGACGGATGCACACTTGCGGCCTGATTGATTCATTTTCTCAGCCAAGCTGCCAATCGTTTTCCAGTCACAGTCTGGCTCCTCTTTGGGGTCCTCACCCTGTCCCCCGCTCCGAGGAGGCCGCGGCCAGACTCGCGTCAGCAGCTGCTCCCACCGCGGACTGTGGTTTTCGGTGAGCCGTTTCCAGGCCTCTCATCTTGATGGGAAACCTGCCCAGCCTTAGAAATGGATGGTTGCAATAAAGGTTTCCCTTCCCTACATGTGGCCCAGCACAGAACCTTACACAGTCACAGTCTCCAGCTGTGTGGTGGGTCTACTGGGCTAATGGCTCACATTACGGATGGACGGGAAGGCAGGCTCTTGTGGGTCCAGGCCTAGGCAAGTGGGGCCCTTTACCCCCTCGGGAAGTCCTGAAGTGGCCACAGGCCATGGGAAGGCAGCCACTGATGGGGCGAGGATGCCTTTCAGTGAGAAATGTGCCTCTGCCCGAGAGAACTTAGATTTCGTTTTTTTGGTTTGTTTTTTATGTTAACGAAGTTAAGGGAGAAAAAGAGAACTCTGGAAGTCGGGGTCTGAGAGACAGAGAGACTGAGATGGAGACAGAGAGGGAAAAATAGAAACAGACACAGACACAGGAAGACAGTGAGAGACAGAAAATGGAAGGAAGACAGCAGGACAGGAGACAGCCAAGAGATACCAGGGGTGGGAGAGATAAAGGAACCTAGGCCATGGCAGTGGAGACATGGCTTATGGATTTCTTGATCCCTGACTTGCTCATGACTTGTGCCAGGGACGCAGTACTTATAAATGTCCAGAATGGAGTCTTAATGTGGACACTGATTTAATAATAACAGGATTTCTTGAGTGATTACTATACGCCGAATATTGCGCTAAGTCACTTATAAGCATGCCCTCCCTTCATCCTTGTGATGGTCCCAGGAGAGGATCTCATTAGTCCTGCTTTACAGAAGAGAAAGCTGAGACTCAGAGTAGGTTACATGGCTCACAAGAGAAAGAACTGGAGCTCTGCACTTAAGTCTGTCTGACCCCAAAGTTTATCACCTCAAACTTAAAAGATGACATTTCTTTTCTCTCTTTTGGGGTTGTACCACCCATTTTCTCCCGTGAGGCCCTCTTTTTCCCTAACGGGCCTTAACCACACCCCACACTTTGCCCATCCTCCTCCTGCCATCACTCAGAGCCTTTCTTATTGCCTGCAGAGTGAAGCACACGGACTCATGGTAAAAAATGTATCTTATAGTTGGGGCACCATTTCATATTTTCAGAAGTGTGGGGCAGATACTTCCCAGGCCATATCTACTTAATTTTCACCATCATCTGTGAATAGATACTATTTTCTATGTCTAATGAATGGGGAAACAGGCTCAGAGAGATTAAATGATTGCCTGGGTTTGCACTGCACAGCTTCTGTATGATGGGGCTAGGATGCAGTCAACAGTATTAGAGTTCAAGTCCAGCACTTTTTTTTTTTCTTGGAGTCCAGGTCTCATTCTGCTGCCCAGGCTGGAGTGCAATGGCACAATCACAGCTCACTGCAACCTCGACCTTCTGGGCTCAGGTGATCCTCCTGCCTCAGTCTTCTGAGTAACTGGGACTACAGGCACATGCCACCAAGCCTGACTAATTTTTTGATTTTTTTTTTTTTTTTTTTTTTTTATAGATGGGGTTTTGCTATGTTGCCTAGGCTGGTCTTGAACTCCTGGGCTCAAGCAATCCTCCAAACTTAGCTTCCCAAAGTGTTGGGATTATAGCATGAGCCACTGTGCCTGCCTTGAGTCCAGCACTCTTTTCCTGGATAGGAACCTCTCTGAGAAGCCATCTTACTCACAGCAGTCACACCATCTTGAGCCAAAGGAATGAATGGCCAGGAAGTGATTTGCATGAGGAACTGAGATGGGCCTGGTGGTGGGTAGAGAGATGAGGCAGTGAGGGAGAGAGTAGACCAGGGAAACCTCCCTCTGGAAGCTCTAGCCCCTTCCCAAGGCCAAGCAGTAGCTTGGTATGTTTGTTTCTGGGGGTTCTTCTCCCCTCACTTTTGACAAAGTAAAGAGACAGTTCTTCCAGATTGGGGTGTCACCTTTCTGAGTCTGTGACGGACGGGCCAGAGGATGGGGTGGGGCTCAAAGTGCAGGCACCATGTCAAGAATGGGAATGTCCACAGGAAACAAACAGCATCCACCATGGGCAGGGTGGCTGGTACTGTTCCGTTCTCTCCTCAAGAGAAAAATAGGACACAAGGGCAGATTTTGCTCTGGTGATCCCTCCTGGTGCCACATTCCTCACGCCTGCCACGGAAGTATGGAGGCTCAGGGTCTCTGATGTGTCATCCTGATCTTAGAGCCAAGTCTATCGACCCCAGGGCAGGGGCTAAGCCATTGCCTCTGCACAGAGGGCGAGGAGGATGCCAGGGAGGCTCCTTGACCCTCATGGAAAACCCAGCAGCAACCTGGGAGCTGTCTTCCCTTGAAACCCAGCTCAACTGCTGAAAGAAGCAAATGCCCCCATAGAACAGGGAGCCGAGTAGGAGTCTTTTCATTCAGAATTTAAAAACAAAAACCAAATAAACGAAATCAAACCAAACCAAAAACCCTATCATCAGCACGAGGCCCAAGGGCCACATGTACTGACAACCATCATCGTCCGCAGGTTCGTTTAAGACCTTTGAAGGCCCAAGACCAGCATAACTTAGATGCAGAACTTCTTCTCCTGCCCAATAAGAAAGCCTTGAGCTGGATGCAGTGAGGACCGTGTGCAATTATTGAGCACCAACTGACTACCAGAGGAACTGGGTGGGGGAAGAACTAACTCAAAGATATGAGCAGGATACATCCAAGGGGAGGAGACTGGAGAAAACCCTTCCAGGCCGAGGGACCTGGCTCACCTAGACGCTTGGTAATCTGACCTTTTTACACACCAAACATCTGAAAATGTATCCACCTTCCATGTCAAAGATAGAATGTGTTTGTCATCACAAAATTGGAAAAACTGGATTTTTCCCCACATCGAGCTTTATTAAGAATAAGTTATGTATGAGGGTCTGGCAACATAATCTCTATTGTGTTGATAGGTAACTCTGAGTTGAGCTGCATTTGCCGGGTTGGTGCAGTGTTAAGTTTCTGTAGATGTTGTATGTTCATTTTGATCTTGGAGTTTTATATTTTGGACCCAGTCTAGTTTGGGTTTTGTTTTTTGGAGGACAATGAAAAGCTCATAGGGTACAGGCATTGACCTATTGTGCCTAGTGGGTAAAATCTCTTCTATGCCTCCTCATCCCTCGGTGCCAGAGAGAAAGAGAAAGAAAGAATTAAAAAGAGGCATTTTCAGCAAATTGATATTCAGTTTCTAGGTCTGTATTAAACTAGGTTCTCGGGCCCTCTAATCTCTTATTTGGTGGTGTTCTTATAAAATATAAGAAGTGTTCTTTGACAAATGTGAAAAATTTCCAAGTATCCCAAACGGATGATACTAAATCGGTTGCCTCAAATCCTCTGGAAGAAGGGAGGATATAAATTCTCAACATGAGTGCATCCAAGAGCTCAGCTTTTCAGAAGTGGTGGTTGAAAGAACTGGGGGGGACTGGCTGTCCTGGAGCCTTGGATCAGCACCACTGTGGGTGTCCGGTGTGACCTGTATGTAGGACATCCCCCCCTTGCCCCACAAGAGAGCCTTGTGCTGGATGCAGTGAGGACAGAGGCACCCTGCAGGCTGTGTGTGCAAATACTGAGCACTAACTGACTACCAGAGGAACGGGGGAAAGCACTGACTCGAAGATAAGAGCAGGATACATTCAGGGAGAGAAGGCTGGAGAAACCCTTTCCAGGCCAAGGGACCTGGCTCACCCAGGAAGGGTCCGGTCCATGGAAACGGGAAGACCTGCTCTGTGGAGCATCATGATTTTCTTTGTGGGGACAGCAGCTGGGCACCAAGTGGAGGGGGCCAGGTCCCGCCTCCAAAGGGCATTTTCCGGGTAGAGGGGAGCTGACCGTTTGGAAAACCACCCACAAGTGGATCGGGAACCCGTGTGGGGAGGGAAAGGAAGGAACATTCGATCATCCTCAGCCACCATGATTAACCCGACATAAGAAACACGAAAACAGCATGAAATTGCAACTGGTCCCATTAAAGGGACACACATATTAAGGGCTCTGATAACTAGTGACATTTAAAGAAGAAACAGATCTCACAAAAATACCTGAGGCGATTACCTAGAAAAGGAGGATCCAGATCCTTTGAGATGACGGATGTAAGAGAACAGAGGCGGTCCTGAAAGTGGCAGTTGGTGACCCAGGTGAGAGCCGAAACCTTCCAGGTTGGGCATCAGTCAGTACCCTGTACACCCAGGGGAAGCAGCTTTGGGACCATGCCTCGTGTTTCTTTGTTCAGGGAATTGCACACCCAGCCAGAACCTGCTCCTTGTTAATGGAGCAGAATCCCCTTCCTGCACTAAGAATGAGATTATGGGAAATCCTTTAACATTTATTTGAAGGAGGGAGGGCTTTTTTGTGCATGATACATTACCGTAAAATGACCCGTATTGCCTAATTAGCAATACTGTACTTCTGTGTGAAATGGCGTGTTTAAACATTGCCAATCGATTTAAACAAAAGATTTCAAAATACTGTAGGATGGAGCACAGGGAGAAATGCCTGCCAGCTGGCATTCTCCTAGGTAAGGTTTTTGTCATTCAAGGTGTGCCTGCAAGGTGGGAACCCAGCAGGGAGAGAAGGCTCCTTCCACACATCCCCCATCCCCCACCCCCCGCCCCCGCCATCTTCCCTCCTACCATATCGTCTAATCCCTTCATTCCCTCCATCCAGGGCTTAGCCTTGGGTCTGGTTTTTGTTGCTGATGTTTGTTTTGTTAATTTTTTTCTAAGGTTATCGTAGACATGTGTTGGGCTCAGCTGGTCTCTGTCACTCATTCATTTGTGTATTCATTAAATGCTTAATGAAGACATAAACTATGTGTTCTAGGTGTTAAGGATATAGAAATGAGTATAAATACAGTTCCTTTCCTCAAGGAAGTCAGTGGGAAGACAGGCATTTTTGTGGAAAATTGAAACACTACCTGCTAGGCAAGGAGGATGGTGGAGAGACACACATCACCGTGGGAGCCCTGGGAGAGAATGTGTGAGTCAGCCTAGCCTATCTGCTGTAACAAATATCCCCAACTCTTAGTGGCTTCCTAGGATAAAGGTTTATTTCTTGTTCACATCAGAGCTCACTCTGAATTGGCGGGGTGGTGATAGGGGTTATTTGGGGTCCAAGGCTCCTTCTCTCTGGAGGTGGTGTCACACCCTTGGGTTTTGGCGTCACCTGGGGACTGGCCTTCTGAGGTCACTGCTGGCTTCAGGGGCACCAAGGGTCACTGTCTCTGGCTGTGGCCTTCTCTGTGCTCTGAATTAACCCAGACGTGGGTCTGAGGATCTGATCCTTTTTCTTTAATTTATACTGACACACACCCCTCTCTCCCACATGAGGCTTTGGTTTCAGTCGTCATTCAAGTCTTGGGAAGTTCACATCGTTGTACAGTAATGTGAATATTGAATGTTACGAGATTTCTGTGCTTAAAAATTCCCGAAGACGTTTTTGCCCGCTTGGGCTTCAGTGTTTTTATATATTTCTTGCCTTTTCTGCCTCTCCCTCTTTGTTGCTCCCAAATAACTCTAGCACTCCCCCCCACACACTCCCTTTTTATTATATAGAGCAGTTCAGCTCTTTCGAGTCCCTACCCCTGAGCTCAGCCACGGGTCTTCTTCTGCAGATCTATTTCTGTGCCTGCCAACTCGGTGACAGGCCATCTCATGTGGGTCTCACCCTGTCTCCTTCCACAAGGGTGAGGGGGCAGTCAAGAGATCCATGTCCCCACGCTTGGGAGTATGTCACCGTCTTAGAAGGCAGAAGCGGATGGGGTCCGTTTTTATTTTAAGTAACTTTCCCCCCTCCTGTTATATTTAATCTCTTTAAGGTTCAGTTTTTGCTTCTGTACAATGGGAATGCTGCCACCAAAATTACATGGTGGTTGTGAAAATTAAATAAGAGAATGTATGAAAATGTGTAACATGGGGCTTGGCACATAGTAGATCTTCAATTAAAGGGCAGCACCCACCTCTTTCTCTCTCGATCACTTACACACACACACACACACACACACACACACATACACACACAGTCATAGAGCATCAGAGGGTGCCTTGGGCAATGCTGTGACATGTTCGGGAGAGCAAAAGATAGAGCTGGAGAGAGTGAGTGCAGCCCAAGAGTGTCATGCAGTTTTCCAGTGGTCCCCTGTCCTCTGCATCCAGAAGTCAGAATAGAGCCCATCAGATACAAGTGGGAAGAGGACCTTTTTTTTTGAGTTGGAGTCTCACTCCTTCGCCCAGGGTGGAGTGCGGTGGCACGCATGCTCACGGCCACCCCAGCATCGACCTGCTGAGCTCCAGTGATCCTTCCGCCTCAGCCTTCTGAGTAGCTGGAACTATGGACACACCCTACCACACCTGGCTATTTTTGATTTTATTGTAGACACGCGGTCTCGCCAAGTTGCCCGGGCTGGTCTTGCACCTGCAGACTCAGGCAATCCACTGGCCTCGGCCTCCCAAAGTGCTGGGATTACAGGCTGAGCCACCGAGCCCAACTGGAAGGGGACCTTTTAAAATAGCTGTCTGTTTCAGCAGATCCCACCCCCCTCCCACCTCTGGTTCAAGATGTGGCTCCATGTAGGTTTCAACGGCAGGGCACAACAGGATGAAGCTTTTTAGTTGCCCTAAGCTTCCTCGCCTGGAGTGAGGGTAGCACATCGTGGTTTCCTGCTGAGCGTGCTCTGCCTGGCTGGCCCTGCCTGGAAGATCTGGTTGAAACGTGTTGCCTCAGAGGAACTGGTTTGCATGAAGCAGCCTGAGAGGAGGACCCTGAAGAAGCTGGAAGGCTCCACGCAACCCTCCCCTTCAAGAGGCTGGTGTTGAAAGCCCCTTCCTTCCCTTCTCTTTATGGGGTAGGGAAGAGTGCCCAAGTGCGTGGCGAGCAGGCTGTCTGAATTGGACGTGGGCCACCAGCCTGGAACCCTTGTTCCTCTGCCCTTTGTGGTTCAGAGAGTTGGAAGGGCCCTCTGCAGCCCACCTAGCCAAGGAGGCCCTTCTCCTCAGCAGCCTTGACAGGTCTTGGGTACCATCAGCATCTGCCCAGCACCTGCTGGGATGGACATCCATGCAGAGAAGTTCTATGATTGTGAGAGAGGTTTTTCTTAGAGTTGGCATTCTTTATCTTTTATCTGCTCACCTTTGTTTTGCCCTCGGAGGGGGGAAAGTGTTCTCTCTTCCCGGTGGCCGCCTTCTTGGGGCTGAGGACGGCACTCCTGGGTTTCCCGCTCATCTTCCTTGAGGCTGGCCGTCCTCCTCTCTGCTCCCCTGGGTCCTCGCCACTCTCTTCTGAATTCTGGTTGTTCTTGATCCATCATACCTCAGCTCCAGCTGGACCCCAGGGAGGGAGAGGCTGTTGCTTCCTGTTCGGGGCAGTTCATTCCCCTTCTTTCTCTTCCCCCTGCTGTGCTGTTGGTGAACTTTGTTTCTCTCTTTCTGTTCTTGGGCATTTTCTTCTCTTGGGTTTTTTTTTTCTGCCCAATATTTTCCATTGATGACTTTGGCCTTCTTTGGGTGCCCGTCTTTCTTCTTCCCTTCTTCCAGCTCTGTGACTTGCTTGTTTACTGTTTCTCCCCCATGAACCTGGGATTCGGTGACTGGAGGAGTTTGGGGCCTTACCTGTGTGATAGAGCTTCTTTCCTTGTCACCACATACGTTTCCTTGGCTCCGTTCCATTTTCCCAGGCAGGAACATTTGTTCCCAAGGTCACGATCCTGCCATGGAACACCTGTGGGGAGGAGTCGCTGGGTTTCTTGCCCTCGTAGGAACCCAGCATTCCCCAGGATTTACCCCACATCCCACACTGGAATATCTGAAATTTTCATCACTATCGAAAATAGGAATGCTTCAAACTGAGGTCTTCTGAGGACACTGGGGACACTTTATTCCCAAGAGCAAACACTGACTAGGGTGTCTTTTTGGCTACGATGGGATCTGGTAGAAAGTTTCAAGTGACTAAAATAGAGAATGTGTTCTAATGTTGTCTTGAAAATGAACCAAATACACTTCCCTGAATGGAAGAAGAGATATGTGTGTGTGTGTTTTTAAAATCACTGATAACAGCAGTGGTGATCATCATTACATGCCTGACAGTGTGCTAAGCGCTGTGCACACCTTGTCATTTGGTCCCTGGAGCAAGTCCTGAGGAGTATTCATGTCCCAAAGCACTGGGGAGGTTATCAACTTGTCCTGGTCACATGGCTGGAGGCCTCACTCCACCCCTCCTCCTCTCTGTAGAAGTAGGGATTCTTCATCAGAAAATGGAGTTTTTCCACAGACACACAGGCCAGGAGGGAGGAACACACCTGGGCTCATGGCTGTGCCATGGCCGCTGCCACTGGTTAAGTCTCCAGGCCTCTGTTTTTCCAGTGGTAAAGTGGTGGGATTGGATTAGACATGCTTAAGACTGCTTCTAGAGCTGGGCGCGGTGGCTCACACCTGTAATCCTGGCACTTTGGGAGGCCGAGGTAAAAGGATTGCCTGAGCCCGCAGGTTCGAGACCATCCTGGGCAACGTGGCGACACCTCATCTCTACACTAAATAAAAAAATTAGCCGGGCATGGTGGCGTGTGCCTGTAGTTCCAATTACTTGGGAGGCTGAAGCAGAAGGATGGACGGAGCCCAGCAGGTCGAGGCTGTGGTGGCCCAGAGTGCACTACTGCCCTCCAGCCTGGGTGACAGAGTGAGACTCAGACTCAAAAAAAAAAAAAAAGAGTGCTTCTAGCTCTACAGATCTATGGTTTGATGTCTCCTGTATTTCAGAGACTTCCTTTGCAAAATGTTGTTGCAAGAAAAAAAAAGCCTTCTGTCAAAATATCTTCTCATCTTGGACAAACTGAATGAAACGAGCCAGTGGTTCAGAAACCTTTTCTATAGAAAGCTGGGGTAGGAATGACGGTGAGGGGGACAGATGGACAGCTACCCTAAACAGAATAGGGAAACAATCTTATAACCCATTTTCCAGGGAGCCACATATCTGGCTCTGCACCTTGCAATTTGACCCTGCTGAGGACACGGAATATCTTAATTGCCAAAAGCCTTCCACCCCAAAATCCGAGCCCCAAACTCAGAATTCGCATGTTAGATCTGAAAAGGGTCCCCAGTGACTATATAGTCCACCCCTTCATTTAATATCCGCATCAACAGAGACCCCACCTTTGGAAGAAAGAGATCTCTGAGGCCCTATGGTTTCAACTCGGAGAGCAGCTCTGACAGAGGAGTCTTTAGGTCAGGCGGGCCCTAGAGGCCACACCCACCAAGTGTGCCCCCTGCCTCCCCAAGCAGATCCTGACAGAGTGGAGCCTGCTTTCGGGATGCGGTGCTTCTAAGAATCTTTCAGCCTTTCTCCCAACAATTTCTGCTTTAGAGATTATGACGTGACTGATGAAAACTGTCTGGAGACTTACTTTTGAACCTAAAATGGGCTTCGGCAAGATGATTTAATGCAATGTACCTGCGACAAAGAATCTGGGGGTCTTCTGTCAATTTAGAAAGCTCCTCTTGTCCATCGCCTGGGATTGACCAGCTCAGTCTAGCAGCTAACCATCTTCTTCGTGGGGATGAGTGAATCCAGCATTCTTGACTACTTCTCAGGTGATAAATCGTGATGAAGGACAGTCAGGATTTCCTAGCTTAACTGTCATGAAAGCCCGGATGAGATCTGGTGGATATTTCGAGTTTTCGCACAAAAGTAATTTAAAGGTGATCCCCAAATTTTGAACTGCTCTTTTATTTATTATTAAGTTGAGATTTCAAACTGAGAAAGCTGTCAATGGCATTTAGTTTTCCAGGCTGGCCTGTTGAACACATAACGCAGCTGAAACACTATATAGTTGCCATAGATCGTCATGGAAAATGATATTTTTTGCAGATGAGTGATACAGAATTGTAACTGCAGACTCGTTCTATCTTGAATCACCTTTGGAAGAAAGGCCTTCAGCAGTTCCAGCCAGAGCATGAACACGCTGACACCAAAGTGTAAATGAAAGATGTCCGACTGATCTTTACTCTGATGAGAGGGCTGCAGGGAAGGAACATGAGGTCAGGATAGTCAGGGAAGCACCTGCCAGCGCAGTGGGGTTTAGAGTTCTTAAGGCCGTCGTTGTGTGCCGCCCTGGATAGTTCAAACACCGCTCTTCCTGGGTATTTCAAAATTCACACAGAGCAATGGGTCCAGAGCTGTTAGGAGCCACGTGGGCAGGGGAAGCGAAGGCTCTAGGGCGTCTCTGGTTTTCAGTGGGGCAGCGCCTGTGAGCAGCTTGCCTTTCTCTCAGAATGGATGGGCTGGAGCTGCCCTGCAAACCATATTCGGACCCTTTCTAGGTCAGCAGTCCCATGATCAGTGCTCCCTCCAGAGCCTGGCTTTCCACTAGGTGCAGGCTGGCCCCAAACACCCGCCTCCTTCAGGGGGCACCGTGCTGCCCCTCCTAAGGTTGGAAGCAAAAGCTGTCAGAACCAGGAGCAAGGAACACACTGGCCCCCTCCATTGTGGCCCAGACCACACCCACCATGCCCTTAGGAAGTGGAAGTTCCACCACTCTTTCCTCTGCTTTTCTCTGTCAAGGCGTGTAAACTGGGATTCCACACTTGGGAATTCATTTGCTCCACCCTGGGGATGCCTCTTCTTGGCCCACCCTGCTGACACCTTCAATCCTTGGAAGCCTCTGTCTGACCACTGAGAATGCCCAGTTAAAGCCAGAGTGCCCTGCCACTTAAATTCAAACTGTACCCCAGGAAATCCGACACTGTCTGTGTTTCCTGTTGATTTAAAAAAGTAAGACTCAATAATATAACGCAATTTATTGCTATGTAATAAAAGCCTATTATGGATAGTAATTTTTCAGTGACCAACTTTTTGCTTATCAGTGTTCATTTAAATTTCAGCTTATAATATGTTTAATGCAAGCACCAAAACTGCCTTTCTTCAAAAATCAGCGATTTGGAATTTTTTCATCAGTGAAGACCTCACCCCCCACCTCTCCTCCCCACCACCTCCAAAAACATTCAGATGAGTGAGATTTTCCCACATAGAAGTCAGTGATTGGATAGGACCAGATTGGGAGATGATTAATTTTTGAACCAGAAGCATCAAGCTGAAATGAACTTTATTAATTGCAAAATCTGACAGTCTTGAGGACCCTTTTGCAGGACCAGCGCTTCTGTAAATAAACACGTACCAAACTGGATCAGCAGAAATGAACCCGATCCTAGACCCGCACCATTAAGATGGTTTCCAGACCCAGGTTCAGTTTCATTAGGAGTGCGCCCTGATTTACATTTTCTGGGTTTAATTCCAATTTATTTTCTCCTAAATGGATTTTTATTACCGGAAGGCCCCTGTATGGAAATGACCTCCCCTCATTATGCAGTTTGCCTGCCCCAGCGGATGAGATGGTCTTGGAATCAGAACTCTCGTCATGGCTGGCTAGGAGAGGAGCGTGGAGTTACCATTCAAGGCTGTGCGCGCAGTTGTGACAGAGCAAAGGACATCCTCAGGAAGGAAGGTGCTGGTGTTTGCGCCTTTGTCCTTTGTGGCTACATATCCAGATCTGGCTGTGTCTCCCGCTGGCAGTGGGGCTGGTTACCTAGAGATCTGTCTGCCCTGCTTCCTCCCCACGTGGGCCTCCTCCCGGCCTCTGCCTCCCCCCTAGAGGGGTGGCCTTCTGAGGGGCTGCTGGTGTTTGTGGCCAAGAGAATTCCTTGTCTCTGTGGAACCCAAGGCCTCCCCTTGTGGCTATTGAAATGCGTTCCTCGGGCAGTGGAAGGATGACTCACCATTTAACAATTAATTACAGCTCCATATATTGCAGGCAGGGCACGTACGTGGGGGTGTAATCTCAGCGTTGCACAATGTTAATGAGTTTCGCCACATTACCAAATTGTGAAGACTTCGGTTTTAAAAAACAGACATTGAACCAGGTTTGGAGAAAAAGGCCCCTTGATACATTGTCTTTGAGAGGAGTTCTTTTTATTTTCTACCTGGTTGCTTGTGGGTCTTCCACCAGGGTAAGGCAGGCAGAGGTGGGAGGTGGGGAGGGAGAGACAGGGGGTCCTGCCTATTAAGGGAAAAGCAAGGACTGCCCACTAACTGCCGTTACCCACTGGCTGCTGGGCCAGCCTTTGTTTCCATGGGACCAGCAAGAGGGGACATGCAGAGAAGTGTTTGTCTCATGTGATTTTTTTTTTAAGTTTTTGAGGTAAGAATGCATTTTGCTATACACTGACTTTTCTTAACCATACATTATAGTGTATTATCAAAAAATCTTTTAAAAACTTTTCCTGAACTAAATATTTAACCGTTTAGGTTAAGTACTGGCTGCATAAAGTCACCTCTTCTAATTTTTGGCAGCAGGTTGGTCCTTTTTGAGCTGCAATGAGTGCTTCCAAGTCGTTATATCACTCTGCCATAGCCATTGTGTTTTGACAGACCTGTAGGCATGAAGCCTCCTGACCTCTGTCTGCCTTCCCTACACCATCCCCTTAACCTCTCTCCCAGCCCCCAATTAAATGTCAGCACTATCAGATTTCTTTTTTTCTTTTTGAGTTGGAGTCTCACTCTGTCACCCAGATTGGAGTGCAGTGGCCGCTCCCGGCCACTCAGCCTCGACCTGCTGGGCTCCGGCGATCCTTCCGCCTCCGCCTTCCAAGTGGCCGGAACTACAGGCGCGCGCTACCACGCCCGGCTGATTTTTTGATTTATTGTAGAGATGAGGTCTCGCCAAGTTGCCCAGGCAGGTCTCGAACCCGCGGGCTCAGGCAATGCACTCACCTCGGCCTCCCAAAGTGCTGGGATTACAGGCTGAGCCACCGAGCCCGGCCCCTTATAACTTTCTTAATAACATTTTCTTTTCTCTAGCCTGCTTTATTGTGAGAATATAGATAGAATGCATATAGCATACAAAATATGTGTAAATTGACTTTGTCATTGTTAAGGCTACTAGCCAACGGTAGGCCGTTAGGTAGTTAAGTCTTTGGGGAGTCAAAAATTATACTGGGTCAGGTGCAGTGGCTTATGCCTATAATCCTAGCACTTTGGGAGCTCGACGTGGGAGAATCACTTGAACCCAGGAGTTTGAGACCAGCCTAGGCAACGAAGTGAGACCTCGTCTCTATTAAAAAAAAAAAAAAGTTATACTTTGTTGATGCATGCCTGAGGCAGAAGGATCACCTGAACCCAGAAGGTCTAGGCTGTGGTGAGCCATGGTCATGCCACTGCACTCTAGCCTGGGTAACAAAGTGAGACCGTGATTTAAAAAAAAAAAAAAAGTTATACTCTGATTTTCAACTTTGCTGGGGGGGGTCGGTACCCCCTACCTCCACATTGTTCAAGCGACTGCTCTTCCCACAGACATTGCCCACCTCTCTCCTCCTGTATCAGGTCTCAGGGCACATATTCCTACTACAGGAATACCATCTCCGGGCATCTATGTAAATTGGCACCGTCCTCACAGCTCCTGTCTCCCGGGAGCCACTCAGGATCCAGTTATTGTCTTATTTTTTCACAGCACAAATACTATATGAAATGATCTCATTTATTTACTTATTTTTTTGGTTGTCTGCCTCCCACCAGAATGTTCTCTGCTGTATCCCTAGCACTGAGAACAGTGCCTACGCACGGTGAAGACGCATCAGAAACGTGTTTATACAGATGAATGAACAGGTGGATCCAGGATTCCGTTTGTTTGTTTGTTTGTTTTTTAAAAATCCAGGCAGCATTCAAGAGTTTCCCTGTATCGGGACATCCATTAGGAAGGTTAGTAATGTGTAGAAACCTCCTGAGAATACTTTTATTCAGTGCCCTTACCGTGTGGTGCTTACTCCCATCTGTGAGGGGTAAATCCATCCACAGATTTTTAGGGAGCGTCTGCCAAGTGTCAGGCACTGTTTAGAGCAGTGGTTCTAACCTGGGGATGATTTTGCCTCCCAGGGGACAACTCTCAATGTCTAGGAACATTTTTCGTCATCAAGATGAGTGGCAGGTTGCTACTGGCATCGAGTGGGTAGAGGCCAGGGATGCCACTCCCCATCCTACAATGCACAGAATGGCCCCCCACAATAAAGAATGCCCCCCACTCACAATAAAGAATTACCTAGCACAAAATGTCTCTAGTGTCAGGTCGAGAAAACTTGCTCTGGAGTCTAGGGATACAGGGGTAAAGGGACCGGGTATCTGTTCTCGTGAAGCTTATGTTCTGTCGTGGGATGTGGGATAGAGACACAATAAGCAAACAAGACTATTCCTAATAATGAGGAGAGTAAGGTGTTGTGATGGTAACTGTGGGAGCTCCTTAGATCGAGTGGTCAGTGGAGGCTTTCGGAGGGGTGACTGGGACCCAGAAGTTGAGCTGGAGTCAGCCATGGAGCTCTGACAGACCCTACGGGGGGAGGGAACAGTCCGTGCTCATCGGGGAGGGGATAACTTTTCAAGGGCTCTGAGATTTAGGTTGCTTTCAAAGCGGGCCACTCATTCTGGGGCTTCAATGGTCCGTTGATCCAGTGAAGGTAGCCTAGAAATCTTGAAAAACCATGAGTGTGTGTTTTTTTTTTCTTTCAATATCTCATTCCTTGGAAAGAGGCAAGCTTCCTGAAAAATATATGTCTATTTTTCAGACTTCAATAAAGTTCTTTAAGAGTGGCTGTTTATCTTTCTGCAGTTTGCCACCGAGTTTATCACCTCTTTTCCTTTCTCGGTGTTTGAAATCTTACAGCTTTATTGCTCTATTCAGGGCACAGAGAATCAAACACGTAGTCATGGGACAGGCTGTTGCAACAAATAGAGACGTCTGGGCACAGGGAAGGGAGGGGCTTTCCCCACAACTCCCGGCCAGCCGCAGTTGGACTCTCAATAATTGAGCCTGGAAGATATTTTTTATTTCCTTACTATTGGTTTGGAGTTCTTCTCTGTTACGTCATAAGATTTCTAAAATATAGCACAGTTGGCCGGGTGTGGTGGCTCATGCCTGTAATCCCGGCACTTTGGGAGGCCAGCAGGAGGATTACTTGAGCTCGGGAGTCTGAGACCAGGTTGGGCAACATAGTGAGACTTCGTCTCTACAAAAAGATCAAAAAATTGGCGAGGTGTAGTTGTGTTTGCCTATAGTCCCAGCTACTCGGGAAGCTGAGGCGGAAGGATCTCCTGAGCCCGGCAGGTCGAGGCTACCACTGCACTCCAGCCTGGGTGACAAAGTGAGAACCCGACTGAAAACAAAAAACAAGCAAAAAAATATATATATACATATATAGTTCAGTACCACTGTGCTGCAAACCCACTGGTACTTCTCTTCACTGACTCATTGCTTTTCTTGGGAATACCCAGTCCCAGAAATTCTACCTCTTTCTCTGTGTTCTCACAGACGGAACCGAAGATTAGAAATGTCTACCCTTAGGTCTTTGCTGCCAATCTGGGAAATGTCAAAGGAATTAGGTTTTCTTTCTAGACTCCTAGAATGTGTTTATTCTTGATATGAATGGAGCATTTTTTACTGCTCATGTGTCAGTTAAGTTGATTTTGGCTGCAAGTGTCCAACCCTAACGACAAGTTATCGTCTCCCGTTATCAATAAGTTCTAGGGGAGGGGATGCCGCGGGGAATAGGAGGGCATCTCTTCCTGAGTAACTCTTGCGTGAGCATACCTTTCCAAGAAGCCTCCATCAAACACCGCCATGTTTCATTGGCCAGAGGCTGGTCAGAGGTCTCTCTGGCGAGGAGAATGTGGTTGTCTTGGTTGGCTTGAGAGAATTGGGATTTGCCTCCCTCCCTGGGAGGGGGCGGACATCCAAACAAAACCTGAACACTCCCAGTGAGGGAGAAGGAGAGATTGCTTCTGGGTCAACAGCAATTCCAACTTTATCATTTGTCTTCCCGGCAAGGACTCAGAGGATACTGACCATTTATATTTTTCCAGTTCCTCTTCATATGCAAAAGTGGTTTTTTTCTTTTTAAGCCATAATGATTCGAGAAATGATGATTTTGAGCCTTTGTTTCTCCTTACCTGAGCTGAACCTTTACAGCACACAGACATTGCTTTTGATACTTTGGATTGATTTACAGGGTTTTAGAGTTGGAAAGCCTTAAAGAGCATCGAAGTCAATCTTCTCCTTTAACACATGAGGACACAGGTTCAAGCTGCTTCGTGAGCATCCCAGGATCTTGCTGACCATTCCAGTATCTTGCAGCTTCTACAGCTGAGGCTTGCATGCCTTGGATGTTCAAGGCTCTTATGTTGTGTCTTTTTGCGGCTTTCATGGTCCTTAGTCCCCGTTCCCTCCAGGTAATCGATGCTATTGTGCACTTTTAAGTTTTTATCTCAGTTAAAACCTGCACGAGACTTGAAGAACGAAATAGCAGTCATTGATAGCTCAGCATGAGTATTAGATATTTCATATTTTAAATCTTCTCTTGAGTCATTCAGAAACGCTTCATTCATTTATTAACAGGTTGGGGAATTATTTTGGGGGGTGGAGCCTTCAGTCCTCTTCTTGGTCCCTCAGAATCACACCACCTGGGCGGTGCCTCTCCGGCCTCCTTCCTCCTCTAAGGGAAAACTCCATCACAACCATCTCAATGGCCACAGAAGAGATGGGAAAGGGACCCTGCTCGCTTGGGAAGGAGTGTCCTGTCATCCTAGACCCTTGTTTAATTTAGAAACATTTTGTGAGTAAATCCTGAGCTCTGTTGTCTTCTCTCCCATGAGCAGAAGATGGGACAAAGCACAAGAATAAAGGTCCCTAGGCCGGGCTCGGTGGCTCAGCCTGTAATCCCAGCGCTTTGGGAGGCTGAGGTGAGTGGATTGCCTGAGCCCGCGGGTTCGAGACCCGCCCGGGCAACTTGGCGAGACCTCATCTCTACAATAAATCAAAAATTAGCCAGGCGTGGTAGCGCATGCCTGTAGTTCCAGCTCCTTGGAAGGCT
>CAUYQG010120867.1:0-12500 GCA_963574415.1 Tarsius wallacei | reverse complement strand
AAGATTTTCGCAAAAAGTGCACTGGGGCCAAAAATCAATCACCCTCCCCGGCCTGACCGGGTGCAAACAGATGCATAACATATTCATGCGCTGAGCACGCCGAGCAGCCCCGCGCCCAACTAACTTTTTTTTTTTTTTTTCTTTCTTTCTTTTTCAATAAAGCGAGGAGGACTTCCGCGGCTCGGCAATCCTGCTCGAGCTGCCAGATGCAGCAAAACTAATATGTGTAAATGCTTTAAAGCAATAATCTGCTTACAGCGACACTTCCCCGAACGGCGGCAGGACTGGGGGGGGAGGTGGGGGGGCCGGAGAAGGCGCTCGGCAGCCGGGGGAAACCGAATTGTTTTGACACCGCCATTGAATGGCAAAGCCTGGTGGATAATCATTTCATAGGATAATTGTGGGCAAGTAAAAAAAATAATAAAAAGAGCCTAGCCACTTCACCCACCCTCTTTACCTTCTTCCCTCATCAAAGTGAGCGATGAGTTCTCCTCATTATTTTTACCTTGCTCACAACATCACTGGGTCCCTTCTAAATGAAATAGATTTAATGATAATACTAGAAGGTAAACGGAGCTGGAATAATATTTACTGTATAATCATTTGGGCTCTGTTAAGCTCAGCACTTCCCCTTATCCCAAGAATCTCACTAATTGCTTCCAATCTGAAAATGACCGGGCAGACTTATTTTGCTGGAAGGTTACTTGCACCTAATATTAAAAGGCATGTGTGTGTTTTTGTTTTAAAAGCGCATTCCCATCCAGTTCCCCCTCTCCTCCAATTTTAAGTAGCTGATGTTTTGTTTGGCTGCTGTTTTATTTGCTGTCAGAAAGAATCTGATGCAAAAATCATTTAAGCATGTATACAACCCATGGAGGGATTCATTTGACCTCATTATACTGCAATAAAGAAGAAATCCAGTTTGTTAAATATCACCGAACCGCATGCATTTCACATCAGATCATAAGAGCAATGCTTCAAAAGATTATTCCAGAAAGTGCTTAGAAAGATGGAATGGGTTAACTTTGCTTGCCAGAAGGTGTTCTGACAAACACAGGAAAAGAGAGATATGTGCAGCCCCCTTTAAGAGCAGAGCAACTGAAGAAAAAAGAGATTTATGCTTTTAATTAATGGCAATTAAACCATGCCTGTTGGCTTGGCCTATGGCAATTGTTCCCTGCAAAAAGGAGGCCGAGCTGGTGACAAGCATTTGAATCCGCTAAGTTCTGTCAAGGGAGCTGACTCTGCAGGCATCAAAACCAAACTAAATCAATAAAAGAATTAAACTTTTATAAATTGCATTTTGACAAGTATCAGATACCGTTAAGCTTTGATATTATGAATTCCTTGGAGGTGATGCAAACAAGAAGGGCCGCAGTTAGAGATCCAAACAATCAAAGAGGCTTGTTAACATGCGCTGTCAAATGCATCAGTGCTATTAATTACTACAAATTAATGTGACTCTCTCTTCCTCTGGTGATTGGAATAATAATCAGCCAGATTCGTGGAATGAGCACAGAGAACATATGCAACCCTGCCAAAAAGAATAAGTTTTAAAAACAGTAGACATTTACAATCTTTGTGTTCAAAGACTGGATGGATTTCTTGTTGCCAGTTGTGACCTCACTTTACCCCATCTTCCTGATTCCTGGGCTCTTCTTCGTGTGCTTTTTCCTGTGTGATGACAGAAGGAGGCATCGTGCTCTTGCCAATGATTATTGGAGCAGAGAATAAAATCTTTATTGTGCTCCATTGAGGTGTGGGGGAAATAGAGCCCTCACCAAAGTGATGGTTTTCTAGGAAATGAACCCAAATGCCAGAAGTCCCATAATGTGGCCACTTCCTAGCATGAAAACTTTGCTTTGCAGTCAGCTTGATAATAAAAATTACATGATGCTTTCTCTCTGACAGTGCAGTAGGCAGGGCTCGTGGGGAAAATAGGAACCCTAATTATTCCTAATAGGGATTCTGGGTACCCAGAATGATTCAAACAGAAGAATTTCCCCTAGCATTTTGTGATATTCGACATCTACAAATGACCATTGCCAGGATGCATGTTTCCCCTTCAGATCCACATTTTAAAATAGAATGTGATTTTCATCTTAACGGCTAGAAGAATGGCAATTCTAGATCCCTCCGCTACCCAGTGAAATGCCACAACAGACTAGAGCTTAACAAATACTGTGTCACTGTTCAACGCAATAATCTGTGTTTTCAAAAATTTTTTTAGGCAAATTAATCAGCAGTAACATACGTCCTTGGGCTTTCTAACACATGTCATTTCTACTAGTTTATTTTACTAGTTTTAAAACCCTCCTTCTCAAGGTCTCTTTCTGTCCTTTACTTTTTACTTTGAACCAATAACATATGGTTTCTCACATCTTAGGAGCTTCTGTGATGTTGGTACTGCATTTTTAGAGTAATTGAAGGTTGGAGTTTAGCTACAAAATATGAAATTTTATAATCTGGGTTTCTTTTTATACAGCAGACACTAAGCATCTCAAAATATGAAGGGGTAGACGGTGGAGGTGGGGGTGGCAGAGACTGAACCTCTAATTCTCTCTTGCAGTTGGGAATAGGACTACAATTTGAAATAACGTGCTGGCTCTATTGTCTTGGGATGATCTATCGCTCTAGAAAATCATCATTTGCTAATTGTGGTGGTAGGCAACTATGTGTTAGTTGTGTGGGCTATCTTTTAATTGGAGAGACAGAAATCATGATAATGCACCTCCTAGCTTATAGTAGGAACAGTGCCAGGTGTGTATGGTGTTTGGACTCATTATTTGATTTTTACTATTGACTTTATCTAAGTGTGTATGTTTTTAACACAGAGAGGAATTATCTTGACACCATCTGGTAGCAGCTTTTTTTTTTTTAATGTCTGACAAAATTTAAAACTCAGTTTGAAGCTTGGCCAGTGATAAATATGCTCCAGATTCCACGTGACCTTGGCCAACCTCTGACCTTATACATATCAGGGCATTTGTCTCAAACTGTGGTTACAGTATTTTATTGATGTGCCTAATCTGTTACCCAAGAGCCACAATTCTTATGATAGATAGGATATTTGCTTGGATAGTGACAAGGAAGTTTGGGATGATTTTTCCCCCTTTTTCATTGTCAAGGAATGGATCCTGGCTCTAAGTCTGTATTCAAAGTTTAAGTTTTCCATTTCAAGGGCTTCTCAAGATCTGTTCAGAAAAAGCAGTAAAGAGGAGAAAGGGGAAAAACAAATGCTTATAAATGATCCACAGAATAGTCTGATAGGTAAAACTCTGGTTCTGAAGATGTGCTTCTTTCTTTCCCTACATGCATACTCAGCAAATGCAGAAGGAATTTATTGCTGGAAATTTGTGTGATTATTTTTATCTGATTACTTGGCAAGATGCAACATGAGCATGAGTTTCTCTCTGTTTTAGAAATCCTGGTTTTATTGTATGTTTCAGTTCCTCCAATGTCTTTGTGGATTTGGAGGAGCTACTCAAGCTTTGTCACTTATTTTTAACAACATAATTTTCTAAGAGAGAAACATTCTTGCTATGCCTGATATGTAATATGTAAAGCCCATATTGACCATTCGCAATTACTTTAACGCTTCCTGGCAGCAGCAGTGCGTCAGTCAGGGTTCAAACAACACGTTAGTCGGGAGTTCAGTATCCCTTCAAATCAAATTTGTCAGCTTTCAATTTTTTTAAGCTGTTTTTTAACTTTTAATTGAAATTCGAGTTAATAAATGCCCTGGTTGATGACAACATTCCTTGATATGAACAACCCGCAATCTACATGGGACGAAAAAGAAACACAAGCGCCCCTATTAATACAACCATAGAATTATCTTCTTCTGGGGAGTTAATTTATAACACACCTGCATTTGCTTCATTCTCCACTATCATTTTGAAGGCCTTGCATTTATAAACTTGCACATGTACAGTTATGAATATGCATATGTATTTTCATCTTGCGAGGAGATATGTCTTTCCTCCCTCATTTCCACTTCAGCTTCTTATACCTTTTTCTCCTTTTTAAACTCATAAATATTTTTCATTTTGAACTGGGAGCTCAATTCACAAATTATCATTATCAATTTGATAACAATCAAGTTTGTAAATCCTCACAGATTTTTATGCATGCTGGGATTTAAGAACTGTTGTCCAAAATCCCTTCCCGTAAAAAAAAAAAAAAAAAAAATGGAGGGGGTTGGACGTGGGGGTGGGTGATGGTGAGGATATTCAAAATTTCATACACAGGTAGAAATGTATATTCAAAGTCTCACTTATTCACATATATGTACATCGTATAATCTATGACTGTTGATGTCTCAGAAAATATGTCTTCATTTGGAAGGTGAGTTATCTCTTTCTACTTTGCTCATGAAGAAAATGGCAGATGAATGATCGGCTGTTGGTTATTCTTCACCATGTGGAATGATAGATGAACGCTTTAATTTAGCCCCTTTGTGTCTGCACAGTTTGAAAGACTTTTTTTTTATTACAGTGCTTCAGATACAATGAAGCTCCATATATTTAGTACAGCTTATAATAAGGCAAATTGCACATATAGATACTGGTATTTTTCTCTATTTATGACACTGAAAATTGTCCCAAAAAAAGATATGCAGAACAGACTTTGGATATCTCATAGATGGATAAGTGATGAAATACACACACATATGTACACACACACACACACACACACACACACACACACACACTGGTACTGGTTTCAATCCAAGTTATAGTTGCTAAAATTGACATAGTTCTGCCCCATAAGATAATTTTGTGACTTTGGAGAAAAGGAGTGACGGTTTTACTTCACTACTCTCGTAATAGTTTTTTAGGCAAGAGGGTACAGAACTGGATACTACCACTGAACCTGACTTATATTTTTATGGTGATAAAAAAATAATAGCAAATGTCAAATCCATTTCTAAAAAGCAAGGAACACTTCAATAGGTATATCAAGGGCTAAATATAATCTTGAGTTATTGAGTAGTTTCTTTTTTCAGCTACACAAAAGACTTTTATGATCTGACCTGTCCATGACCCAAATTGTAAGACTTGGGACTGAATTTATTAACTATCAACACTAATGGTCAAGATACGACCATTTCATTCATTCTTGGCTCTGGGAGGTAGCCCTCTTTTCCTCCCCTATCTACCTGCTCTGACTTGGTATTTAGTAACTTCCGTTCTGCTGGTGAACACAAATACAAATACTTAGCGAATCCATTCAATTACACAAAATACAACACATTGACCTTCATCACACACTTGCTTTATTTTATTTTATTTTATTTGTAAGATCCCACCCATTTATTTTCATTTTTTTAACATTTAATTTTTTTATTTTACAATTGTGGGGTACAATTCAGGGTTAGGTGTACAAATATTCATTGTGCAGGTACCCTCGTTGATGAGGTGTGCCCCCCTTCCCCAGGCAGACTTCAACTACTGCCAGTCCCACCTCCGCACCCTCCCTCCCCCCCACAGTTTCCTGCTACTGTCAATCCTTTTCTTATAGTATTACGGCAGTTGTTCATGGTCCACTTATGCGTGAGAACATGTGATACTCAGTTCTGTTTCTGTGAAACATCACTCAGTATTATAGACTCTAATTCCATCCAGGTTGCTGCACAGTTCATGATTTTGTTCTTCTTTATGGCTGCGTAATATTCCATTATGTATATGTACCACATTTTTAAAACTCCAGTCCTCTTTTGATGGGCACACACTTGCTTTATTTAGTAATACAGTTAAACTTCAATGATGTGAACATCTCTTATCTCTCTCCATTCAGAAGTGGCAACAATTCTGATATAGATAGATATATGTGGTCCTTGAGCAGATGAGAAAAAATTCATTCAGTAATTCTGGCATAGATATATGTGGTACTTGAGCAGATAGGAAAAAATTCATACAGTAATAATGCACATACAAGTTGGTTTGGAGAGGGCTACGCTACCCCCATGAGGTCTTGGGCAAGTCATTAATTCGATGGAATTCTGTTTTCACATTTAGGAAAAAAAGATTATATGTTACGTATTCATCCCACAAATGTGCCAGGCCCTGTTGTATCTATGAGGATACAATCATGAACAGGTTAGGCCCTGGATTTCCAGATTTTAGGGGCCAGATAAATGTGTTACAGGGAGCTGATAAGTAGGATGGTTGTGGTAGTGCACGAGGTCATGGGAGCACAGGAGAGGGCACCTGGCCCAGCCCAGGGATGCCATGAAGGGTTAGGGAGTACTTCCTGGAGAGAGGTCCATCTAAGCAGGATCTAGAGGCTGAGTAGAAATTGGCTAGAGGAAAGAAAATGGAGGAAGGGGGAGAGGGAATTGTTCCAAGCAGCAGGAAAGGGAGGACCTAGGTCAGACACAAGAAAATCTATGACAAAATCAGAGGATGAAAGTCATTCATTTTGCTTGAACCACCGAGTTTGAGGGAAGGCTTCCTACATAAGATAAAAAGAATTTTCTGGCTGGACTCGGTGGCTCAGCCTGTAATCCCAGCACTTTGGGAGCCCGCGGGTTCGAGACCAGCCCAGGCAACTTGGTGAGACCTCATCTCTACAATTAAATCAAAAATTAGCCAGGCGTGGCAGCATGCGCCTGTAGCTCCGGCTACTTGAAGGGCTGAGGCGGAAGGATCGCCGGAACCCAGAAGGTTGACACTGGGGTGGCTGTGAATGTGCCACTACACTCCAGCCTGAGCAACGGAGTGAGACTCCAACTCATAAAGAATCTTTTTTAAAGAATTTTCTAGAATTAGAGCATAATTATTTAAAAGTAGGTACTTGGTACTTGATTGTGTCAATATGATTTAATAGTAGTGATAGCCATGGATATGTTTATATGATCATATTTACCAGACAGATACCTGATTGATTCAGTAGCGTTAAAGGCTGGTCTGTATTATTATTTGGGAAAAAAAATCAAGGTGACTGAAAATGCATTTTGTTTCAGTTTGCTGATCCCTCACATTTGTAATTCCTATAGCCATTATAAAGCCCTCCACATGCATTAACTCATTCAATCCTTCGAAGAATATTGTGAGGTAGGGATCTAAGGCTTACATAGTTTCAAAGACTTAGCAACGTAAAAAAGATGGTTGACATATTTGTCGAAGGTAGGCCTAAATCTGATATTCACTCATGAGTCAACTTTTAAGAAAAATCAGAGGAATTGGAGACTTTTGTTTTTGTTTTTTCTAATAGCAAACACAGGTGGAAACAATAGTTTGATTATCTGGTATTTTTTGCTCATTTCATAGATTTGGTATATCTTAGTGTTAAAAACCTTTGATCTTGTCCTTAAAAAGGGAGTCTTTTGGCTTTTTCTTGAATGCTTCATTTTAAAGATGAGAGCTAACGGGGCATGGTGGCTCACGCCTGTAATCCCAGCACTTTGGGAGGCAGAGGTGAAAGGATTGCCTGAGCCCAGGGGTTCGAGAACAGCCTAAGCAACTTAGTGAGACCTCATCTCTACAGTAAATAAAAAAAATTAGCTGGGCATGATGGCACACACCTATAGTTCCAGCTACTTGAAGGCTGAGACTGAAGGATCACCTGAGCCCAGTGGGTCGAGGCTGCAGTGACTATGAGCATGCCATAGTACTCCCTCCTGGGCGACAGAGTAAGACTCCAACTCAAAATAAAAAATAAAGATGAGAGCTTCCTTTGATTGAAATAAAATCTGCCATTCAATAACTTGTCCCACTCATCCCAGTTTTTTTGTTTTTTTGTTTTTTTGGGTTTTTTTTTTTTAGTGGGAGTCTCACTCTGTCGCCCAGACTGGAGTGCAGTGGCCGCTCCCGGCCACCGCAGCCTCGACTTGCTGGGCTCCGGCGATCCTTCCACCTCAGCCTTCCGAGTACCTGGAATTACAGGCACGTGCTACCATGCCCGGCTGGTTTTTGATTTATTGTAGAGATGAGGTCTCGCCAAGTTGCCCAGGCGGGTCTCAAACCCGCGGGCTCAGGCAATCCGCTCACCTCAGCCTCCCAAGGCGCGGGATTACAGGCAGAGCCACCGAGCCCGGCCATTTTCTTGGTTTTTAAAGTACTTTCACATATAGAATCTGACTTTAATCCATACAATAATCTTGAAATAAGTTCCATCCACCCTTATTTTATAGATGAGAAAATTAAGTTTAAATGATTAAATGATTGAAGATGGCAGGTGTTTGGACTCCATATATAGTGTTCTTTCCCATTACATTAGGGGACTATGATTTTCTTAGGGGGATGGATTTTTTTTTTTTTTTTGAGTCGAAGTCTCACTCTGTCGCCCAGACTGGAGTGCAGTGGCTGTTACTGGCCACCGCCGCCTCGACCTGCCGGGCTCCAGTGATCCTTCCACATCAGCCTTCCAAGTAGCCAGAACTACAGGGGTGCGCTACCATGCCTGGCTAATCTTTTTGATTTATTGTAGAGACGAAGTCTCGTCAAGTTGCCCGAGCAGGTCTCGAACCCGCGGGCACAGGCAATCCACTCTCCTCAGCCTCCCAAAGTGCTGGGATTACAGGCTGGGCCACCGAGCCCGGCCAGGAGGATGGATTTTGTTCTTTATTCTCTATTCTCTCCTTCAGCACGCAGCATAGTCCTTATCTGGACCATGAATGTAACAGGAATAACTCAGCAAATACTCAAATGAACAATGCAAACAAACTGCTCAAGACAGAGCCAACGCCGAAGTCTTTTTCCAAGGGCCTGGCTGTTATTAGAAACAGTGCCATTTCAACAACTGGTATTACTTAGACAACCAATCAGAAAGTCCTTCCCACTTGAGTGAATGCGCACTCGGCTAGCACAGTGCTCTGAATAGAACATCAACCGCCACTCCTGGCGTGCTAACACAGCACTCCCCGTGTGCCAGGCATGGTTCTGGGAACGCGCTCTAGTTAAATGACTTTGCACGAGTCCATAACTTATACCTCGTAACCAGGTGTGTAATATTATCATCCCTCTTTTACAGACGTAAAAATGGAGACGCTGAGAGGTTTAAAAGCTCACCCCAACTCAAATGACCAACAAGCGATAGAACAGAATGTGCATGCAGGCCAGCTTAGCCATCGTGCTATGTTATATTGTCTCTAATTCACTGCTGGCTTTTTAGATAACGTTATACTTGGAAAACAGAAAACGTCAGTGTACCAGTTTTTCACTGTTTCACTATATTACAGCTTAAAAAAACAAACAACCCCCTTTTCTTTCCTCAAAAGAAGCCTTAGGTATTTTTAACACCTAAAAATGGATGAAAGCTGGGTTTCTCTAATTGAGGCCTGACGTGGAATGCTACCTAGTCCAAATACCCCATCTAACGATGAAAAAGTGCTGGAATTTCTTTAATAAATTTTCAGGAAATGACAATAATAGCAGCTACAACATTTGGAGCATTTTTAGTGTACCCAACATGGGAATATTTTATTTCACTTATCCTGTAACAACTCATTAATTTTTAGATTCCCTTGCCTTGAAAGCCACACAGGCACAGTCACATAGCTAGTAAGCTGAAAAGCAAAGCTTTGAACCCAGGCCAGCTGACCCTAAGGCCCACTGCCTAACCACTGGGCGACAAGAGCTGAATGCCACCTCCAGGTGAAGACGGCTTCTGCCCTATTCGGAGCACACGCCTTTAAAATTCTTCTCCACAAAAACACAGCTCAGCTACATTATGTGATGAATCCAGAAAGACATTGGGTGGATCGCTATCAGGCTGAATGGTCGCTCTTTATCCTAGCTGTCCACGTAAGATAGCTAGAAATCTTTGTCCTTATGTATCTTCAAGGACAGGGAGTCTAAATCTGTCATTCCTGTTTTTGGTTCTTGTTTTTTAAGTTTATGTATGCCTAAAAGTGAAGTATTTTCTGTTCTGCTGTAAATTTTACTTCTTTTACAAACCCAAGGGCAATATAATATAAAAGGGCATGACCCTGAGTCCTTCTGTCCCCTGTTTCTAAAGGTGCTCATGCTGAAATTCCTGGGGATCTGCCTTCACCTTCCCCCACTCCCAAGTACTATGAGTTCTCCGGCGGATATCAACTAGAGGTCAAGGCGAAGTCCAAAAGAGAAATGCAAAGTTTCTTTACTGTACACCCTAAGTCCTCAAGCCTCTACCACACTTACATTTAATGTAGATGTGTCTGATGTTTGGGATAGTCACAATACTTCAAAATATAATGCAGCCACCCTGTTAAGACATGAATCAGTAGGCTTTAATAATTTCCTAGTTTTCTTAAGCTGCCCTGTTGCTGTAATTTGCCTCTGGACTCTGTACTCCAAGATGATGTTTTTGCAGTGGGCAAAGCATCAGCCTAAACTGAAATCATGCCACAACTTTTTAATATTTCCAGTTCTCTATTTAGCAAGGGCAATGAAAGGTTTTGATTTTAAAAGCCAAACAAACGAATGAAGAAGCCAGTGTGACAATGTCAACAAGAAATGAGAATAAACACTCAAGGTCTTCATATAATTCCCTCACTCTAAATATTTCACTAACAAAGAAACCTAACTTAGTCAATATTTTTTCCTTATACCTCATCACTTCTAGTGAGGTTCTGGAAGCCTTTTCTCATTTAAGTCATGCAGGTACTTTTAAAACTGAGCTAAAGTTTATAATATAAAAATACTCAAACAAATCACCTGATTGTAGACTGAAAATACAGATTGGTTATCCCTTATCTGAAATGCTTGGCACCAGAAGTGTTCTGGATTTAGGATTTTTTTGGATTTTGGAATATTTGCAAATACATAATGGGATACCATGGGGGATGGAACCCAAGTTTAAACATGAAATTCATTTGTTTCATAGACACCTTATTCACATACCCTGAAGGGAATAGTATACAAGATTTTAAGTAATTTTGTGCATGAAACAAAGTTTTGACTGCAACCCCATCACATGAAGTCAGGTGTGGAGTTTTCCACTTGTGGTATCGTGTCAGCACTTAAAAGTGTCCAGATTTTGAACATTTGAATTAGGAATGCTCAACCAGCATAAGCCAGTTATCAAGATGGTATATTTATATAATATATTCTTTCATATTTTCATAAGAAACTTTGATTAGCCATTAGTCGTCACTCCATTAATGATCATAAGCAAAGTTATACTATCAGAATATAGCTGAAATTATAGCTAAAATCTCAAATTTGAGGTGTTTACTTTATTAATTTCATTTGTGTTACAACAGTAATTAATCCTCATGATTTAGAGGAGAAAACTCATTTAAATAAACATTTTAAGCCTTTTCCCCATCTTTTATACAGCAGTGCGGTACATCTTGAAAAAAATGGCTTTTGTTCCAGTAAAAATTCTACTTTAAGAACCATTAGCAATTCTACCAAGTTTGCCCCACATATCAATCTAATCATAAATCATGAGGCTAAGTTCAGAGATTATTAAAGTAAAATCATTTGAAAGAAATAGAAGTCAAATGAATACTTTCGTTTATCATCTGCATGCCTAACAACACACCTGGAAATGTCACTTTCCTGGCAATTCAAGGCCATTGCACAATGTCGAGGGAAGTACGACCCTGAGAAATGGGTTCAGGGGAGCTCAGAGCTGGCCTTCGCATCTCGAAGTAAATTACCGAGGAAATAACTTGCTACTGACAGTGTGCTCTGTGTCTTTTGGAATTCTTTACCACAGATGCAGCAGTCTTCAACATAGTTAAGTGAAGAATGGGGACCACCATGACAAATTTATGGCAACGCTAACCATATCTGTATAGAACTTGCAGATGGTTTTCATATGCTTATTCGCCAACACGTCCTTGTTAAATTCTAGTTCCAACTAAAAAACTAAAAAAATACCATGAAATAATTAGAAAAAGGAAACAAACATAATGCACATTCTGCTAGGGCCTTTTATGCTTAAGAAAACCCCAAAAAACTCACACTATTTTAACACACCAATGTACATTTTTCTATTTGGTCATCAGGCTTTACTAGACTATGGCTCTGGTAGCCCATAAAAAACAAAATCACAAAAGAGTGAGGATTCTGATAAAACAATATTGTTTTGACAAAACAAGAAACATACAAGTAATGACATTAAGTAATTAGCTATTCATACGGAATGAAGATTAAATCTATCATTTTTACAAGAAAAATAAAACTTCCATTCACTGCATTTACCTCACCTTTAGCTAATTTTCAAGTCAATCGAACTTGCATAATGAAAAGAATAGAAGATCATTATACAAACAAGGATTATAAATATCTTACCATATACTCCTCTGTCTAAAAGTAGTAAAAACTCATCCACAGCATTACGCATCTCATATTCAGTGAGATCCAGCAGGGAAACAACTTTGAAGTCTAGCTGCCTTAATAAATTGGTCAATTCATACACATCCACCAGTGGAGCTTTAAGTTTGGGGTGTTCCCGGTAATTCATATTTCCTATCAAAAGGGCAACCTTGTCCTTTGCTGTAAAAAAAAAAAAGGGGGGGGGGGGTGGTGGTGGGGGCGGAAGGATGAGGATACAAGGAAAAA
>CAUYQG010120861.1:0-25957 GCA_963574415.1 Tarsius wallacei | reverse complement strand
ATCTATCATAATACTATAAGAAAAGGACTGACAGTGGTGGGAAACTATGGGGGGGTAGGGAGGGGAAGGGAGGTGGGACTAATGGTAGTGAATATCTGTCTGGGGATGGGGAGACACCCCTTATCAACAAGGGTGCCTGAATGATGCATATTTGTAAACCTAACCATTAACTGTACCCCACAATTTTAAAATTAAAAGTTAAAAAAAAAGAAAGTAACTGAAAGTAGAAAAGAAAAAAAAACTGTATTTTGGTGAGTCTTCCAGGTACCATTGACCTATGACTTCTTCCATTGTTTCTGGTCAAGTGTAACCGAAAAAAAAACCATGTAGTCACATAGCCACATTTTCTCCCTTGTCAAAACTAACTGCTTAAACTAACTGCTTAAAACTAACCACATTTTGGAAAGAGGAAGAGATTTTCTCCAAGAAACTTGTAGGGCTGCAGTAAAATAGTCACCTGTTGAATTAGTTTGGTCTACTTATCCATACTATCATCTGATGATTAAGCCTGCTTAGAGAAGAGAGTAGAACAGATTTTATGTTCTGTGTACTTTCAATAAATCTTGGATTTCATAAGATCTGTATACTTTCTGTAAATGTCCTTTTATTTAAATTAGATTGATTAGGTTGTTATTTTTATAAACAAACAATCTCTGACAAAGATAAAGGTCTCCACTGATGACAAAGTTTTCTATTTGACAGAAACATGATGTCTTATTTAAATTTCAGTCAGAACACAGAAACCACTCTAGGTATTTCTAACAGATAATATATAATTTAGGGAATTGATTACACTGGTGATTAAAGAACTGACTCAAACAGGAAATGGTGAGGCTTCTAGGAGATTGACAGCAACAAAAAGTTGCTGAACGAACATAGAGTAGAGGCTGGGTACAAATCCAGGAGCTACAGTCACTGGCTAGAAGTTGGAACCATTATGGGTCTTTCCAGTTGGGACCATGAAAAGAGGTGCTTTCTAGCAGGATCTGGATCCATAGAAGAGGCATAGAGATGCTACCAAGGATGCCACCAAAGCAGAGAAAGGACAAAAAGTATCCTGACTTCTCTCCTTTTTTATGTACTCTTTGTACCAGTGTATCTCATTGGCCAAACCTACACAGACACTAGAGGCCTAGAAGCCTGACAAATGGAGTTTCTTATCATGGTAAGCAGGGCATAGAAAGACAGAGTATGTCTCTGATAATAAGCAGGCCAAGATCTTCCTCACGTGGGCTTTAGGAAACAGTTTGTATCACACTACAAAACACACTGCAACCATTTTGCATGGTCTTGTGGGCATAATAACATAATTTTAATTTGTGTGATTCTCTCTATATTTTTCCTTTTACCCATTTTATTCAGATCTTAAACATTTTGCCTCAGGGATTTTTGCAAGACAGAAATCATAAGTTACTTGAAGCTATAAGCTCTTCTCCTATAACATAAATGCCTGAACTAGTGGCAGATGTTAAACTAAAGATACTAGGGGAGAAAGGAAGAGAGGAATGTACCTATGTGAGCAGCAAGCAGAAAGAAAAAAAATAAGGCATCATTCTGAATACCAAAAAAGAGGACTGAATGCAGGCATCCCGAGATATCAAAGACTCACACGTTGTTCTGTGTTTATACTCTAGGGAGAAGGTGTGTCTTTGGGTCAGGAGTAGGGGGGATATGTAGTGTTCCACTGCAGCCTAAAACCTAAGTACAGGATCTCTATGCTTTGCCAAAGAGTCTCATTCCCTAAACAGGGTTCAGATATAGCACAGTTTCTGCACATAAAAGGAACTTTCAAGCCAAGGTATCACATGTATCAAAAGGATCCAATAAGCTTTTGCTAATTCCCAACCACAGCTTTCTCTACTCAGGCTTAACCGTAACATCTATATCAGTCCCAGACCAAAACCAACAGCACACTCAAAAAAAATGTTAGCTAAAATAATTAAAACAATAGGATGATATGCTTAAGTTTCAAACAGAATAAGGAAATCAGCAAGGATGATGAATTCTTGGGGAATGTCTCTACATATAAGGCTGGAAGGAGAAGGGAGAAAATGGCATTGTCAAAGCCCTGTAATAATTGAAACGATGGAGTACAACTTCCACCCAGTCCTGAGGTTATAGCAGAGTACATTCACTCTACAACTATGGTGAGAGGCAAGCAGAAAGCAAAAGGAATGAATATCCCAACACTGATCTCCTCTTGAAGCCAAAGAGCAAGTAAGCCCAGCCAAGGCAAACTGTAGAGGTCCCAGGGCATGGAACAGAACAGAGAAGGGCTAAAAATCGGAGGTGGTTAAATGAAAAACAACCAACATCTGGCAGCTCCAGATTTTGTGGGGTCTGAGATTTAAAGTGGGGGAGGACCATCTTAAAAATAACAATTCACACCAGGCGCAGAGGCTAATGCCTTTAATCCCAGCACTTTGGGAGGCTGAGACGAGAGGATTGCCTGAATCCAAGTGTTCGAGACCAACCTGACCTCGTCTCTATATAAATTAAAAAAAAAATTAGCTGGGCATGGTGGCGCATTCCTGTAGTTCCAGCTACTTGGAATGCAGAAGGAGAAGGATCGCCTGAACCCAGCAAGTCAAGGCTGCAGTGGCCATGAGCACTCCAGCCTGAGCAACAGTGTGAGACTCCGATTCAAAAAATAGATAATAATAATAATAATGCAAAATTAAAAATGCAAAATTAGGCATATTTGTTTAGATTTTAAAAAGAAATAACAACAAACAATAAATTTGAAATAAGGGACAAATATTCAACTATCAATCACAGAATCTAAAAAAATTAACACATTTGTATTTACCAATTGCCTATGATACCTTTATAATGCATAATTTCTCTACAGCTTTGACAATTTTTTTATCACCTCTTTATATGAGTACAATTTTCTAATATTAATTCCTAAAGAGAGAATAGAAAGATAATTTAATCTTTTCTATCTCAATAAATCAAAACTTGTTTTTATTATTGACAGCTGGGATGCATAAAATACGCAACTTCACAACAATATGAATTGTTTACAGTCCTATTGCGAGTTTGTATCCTAAAAAAAAGAATTATGGTACAATTAATTTTGCATGATTACTATAAACTCTTTAAATGTATATTTGCTTTTTTATTAGTATACACTGCATTATCAAATATATTCCTGATAGCATAGCACTGCCATTTTGACTGGCTGTTGAGAACTGACTTCTCCACTAACAACTAAATACGTCTGTCGATTGAGAGAATTTTTTCAAAGACCAGCTTCAGGGTCTATACATTGTCTATACAGGGTCTATACAGGGTCTATACACCTATTTTTCCCTCTAGGATCCACATTTCTGCTTCTGGAAACCGTAGAAGTAATTCATATGTTGATGGGTAACAATAGCTTTACTACACACAATAGTGACAGAAAAATCACATAAATATTCCTCATTCAACTCCAGCTAAATGTCATGAATTCAGTTTTCCCTAAGCTGGATCTTATAAAAGTCTAAAATATAGTTTTTAAAAAGCTGATCAATAAGATCTGTAGACTTGCATTTGAATCAGTGTCTAATATACTTATATGTGATACACACAGAAGGGAAGACCAAAAACAAACATACACAAACCGGAATTATCTTTTGGAGCATGGACTCCTTGTAGTGCATGCTTCCTCCACTAGGTAAGTGTTCTAGGAACCTATCAGCATCAGTGTACCAGCTAGCAGTATTGTAAGAGGCTGAGACCTGCTTCAGTTAACTTTTTTTCTACAGATTATCTCAGCACATTTGCTCATTTCCTGATGGATGATTTACAAGTGCACCTGCCCACACTGCGCTGAGTGTTCAGTAGTTTTTGACTAAAAATGGCATGACCCCCATGCCCAACCCTCTTTGGTCACCCAATCTCACCCTGGATGAAGAAAGTTCTCAAAGGGAAATGTTTTTCTGATGTGGAAGAGGTGAAACAAAAAATGGCAGAAACACTAAAAGACACCAAAATCGACAAGTTCAAAAGCTGTTTTGAGCAATGGAAAAAGAGCCTTGATAGGTACACGTGTCATACCTTGCCACTGAAATTTAACAAAGATGAAAATTTCAAGTTGTGTGTAACAGTACAGAAACCTTTTCTGAATCCTAAAGTTTGGTCACCACTTGGAATGTAATTTTAATTAACTAATTCTCCACTGTTATTTGAATGACTTGGCTGATTGAAGTGGGGGGGCAATTAAGCCTCTAGAAATAATCATTAAAAGTATTTATGTCATCAGCCTAGTGACAGCTGTTTGAGTGCCAGGAGTTTCAGATCCATGCCGTTCTCTCTCTTTTTTTTTTTTTAAGTTGGAGTCTCACTCTGTCGCCCAGACTGGAGAGCAGTGGCCGCTCCCGGCCACCGCAGCCTCGACCTGCTGGGCTCCGGCGCTCCTTCCCTCTCAGCCTTCCAAGTAGCTGGAACTACAGGTGCGCGCTACCACGCCCGGCTAATTTTTTGGTTTCTTGTAGAGATGAGGTCTCGCCAAGTTGCCCAGTAGGGTCTCGAACCGGCGGGCTCAGGCAATCCACTCAGCTCAGCCTCCCAAGGCACGGGATTACAGGCTGAGCCACCGAGCCCGGCTTCATGCGGTTCTCTTAACTTCTCCCTGAAACACATCGCTAAAATACTGGAACTCAACGTGATTTCCTTCCTTCCCCTGCCCCCACCAGCCTCTGGAGTCCTTGCTCGATGGAAACTTAATGCTCAATATTTCTACCCTTCCACACTAATAAAACATGGAATTCATTAGTATTAAAGAACCTAAAATTCATACATAAGAATTTTTTTTTTTATGTTTGAATATATCATGTGTTGGACAGTGACACCTATTGGTGAAGTGTAATATTGGCAACTTGAACTGCTGAATGTTGTAACACAAACCTCCCCAACTCAGACAAAATGGAAAACAGTCAGACTGAACTGGGCAAACCCATAGTAGGAAAATGTCACTTTCACATGCTTTTACCTCCTTCAAATATTCTAGGTAATTTGACTTAAAAGCAAAGTGAGTTCTTCTAGGTCATTACAGGAAGTATTTCGGATTATTGTAGCAAATGTTCAGCCTATACTGTAATTATTTGCCTTAAACTGCAATTAATTTTTTTAATTGAATTTTTTAAAGTTCTCAGAATCACTTAGCTCCCCTAAGTGGAAAAACATTTCACAACCCTAACTTGATGGAATTTTTTTTTTTAAAGGGATCCTGTCTGAGAGTTCACAGATTCCAAATCTGTGGAATCCAAATTAACAACAAAAAAAAATTGTTTATACTCAAGTCAGACAAAAGACAAGGAAAATAAATTTGAGCATTGTAAATATAAAAACAGGGGACCACAAAGTATGAAATAAATACTTCTTACCTTGACCAAGGGTAGACAGAAAGGAAGGATCCATCATTAAGGGATTAGATTGTAAGAACAAAAACAAGAAAAATAAGAAAAGTCAAATCCCATCCAATTCTCTAAAATGGCCAGCATGCCATAGGACTAGCCATCAACTCGTCCTCTTGCTCATCAAAAGCCCTGACCGGGGGCCTGCCATGGTGGCTCACACTTGTGATCCCAGCACTTCAGGAGGCTGAGGTGGGAAAATTGCTAGAGCCCAGGAATTTGAGACCAGCCTAGGCAACATAGTGAGACCCTGTCTCCATAAAAAAAGAAAAATTAAAAAATCAGCTGGGCATGGCAGCACCCACCTGTAGTCCCAACAACTCCGGAGGTTAAGGTGGGAAGATTGCTTGAGCCTAGGAGTTTGAGGCTGCAGTGAGCTGTGATCGTGCCACTGCACTCCAGCATAGGTGACAGAGTGAGATCCCCACTTAAAAATAAAAATGTCCTCACCTCACTCATTAGGATGATTTACATAATTTATTAAAATAATTTCCATAACTTGGAATCATTTATAAACACCTATGTAAATATGCATATTTATATTTAAATGTTTATATAAGTATATATTTAAATATATGACTATACATATTCATATAAAATATTCATATAAATATATCTTTTAAAATATTTCTATTAAAAATTAATTATAAAATGATTTTAATAATAAAATCAATGGGAAGGTTAGCCTCTAAGTAATGTTTTACAAACTCAACTTGAGAAAACACACCAATATATTGCATAGCGGGTGATACCCCAGTTTAGAAACTAGAAGTTCTCTTGAACCCAGTCTTCTGCCTGATACAAAATAAGTTTCACGCTCAAATCGCTCATTCATTTTCTTGCCAACTACTTGATTTTACCGTAATGAGCGATGTGAGATTTCTTCCTGCTCAGTTCTGAACTCATCCTCCCGTGCACACCCCCCTTAATCATCTCTCCTCTTTAGAATCCTTGCCTCCTCCCCTGAGTGACACTATGAAGCCAGCTTTGACTTCAAGAAGGCACAAAGGAGCACTAACATTTTATTTTCCTCTACTGCTCTTTCTCCATCTCCCCTCCCCTCTCCTTTGAGTTTTAATCAATGCCTGCTCTAAAGTCACTGTGCTGGATCCTACAGGGAGCTGAAGGTACAGCGATAGCCTTCATATCTCTGAGGGCAAGAAAGGAGCATGTATATTTATTGCGGTGAATGCAGTAACCATGTCAATTTTGTGGCAGGAAATTCTAAACTGCAAAAAACTGAGACTGCAAGGATTGGGTCTAGGAAAAAAAAGAAGAAAGAAAGAGAGAGAGAAAGAGGAGAAAGAAAGAGAAAGAGAGGGAGAGGGGGAGGAAGAGAGAGATAGAAAAATAAAAATAAAGAAAAGACAAACCCTGTGAAATGATTCATACTCTGCTAATCCTTCCAAAGGAAGGAAAACCTGTTAATGACAGACCAGCATGGCAGTCTTGTAGTTAATTTTTATTTTCTATTACCATCATCAAAATATGTTTAAGGAGGGCCTTGCCAAAATGAAAATCAAGAAAGATTGGCCATCTGTGAGAGTTAAAGGAACAGGGGAAGAGTCAGGGAACAGAGGAACAACTCATGGTGTAAAGAAACATTTCTTTAATTCATGATTGTTTTTTGGGTCGTCCTTGTTTAACATAGGCAGGCAGGATAGAAGAGTTTGGAATCTTTAAATAAATAAAACATTGCGCTCATGCTGAGTTATTCAAGTCATTTACTCGGGGAGTTGACCCTGAGAGAGTTAATTAGAATCTCTTGGGGCTAAGCAGGTTCCATTTGCTTTAGAAGCCAAGTGAAGCCTCAGAGGAAGTGGTTGTTGGAAAAGATAGAGCAAGGCTGATGGTTCACCAAGACAAATTAGTTGAGCTTGGTGAGCTGACGCAGATCTTGGAAGAGCAGAATCTTAGCAAGTAGGATCAATGTTTTCTTTAAATACAAGGACGCGGGTTACCAAAAGCTGAGAACACTGTCAGCTGGAAAGGCCCAAGGCTCTAATTCTCTTTACAGAAAAGTAGAAATAAATCAGTGGTTCTCAAAGTCTAGTCCAAGGACCAGCAAGCAGCATCAGTATTAGCGTCTCTTGGTAGCTTGTTAGAAAAGGAAATTCTTGAACCTCCCCTGACTTACTGAGTCAGAAACTCTGATGCAGGGGCTCTCAGATAGCTCTGCCTATTAAAGCATGGGAATCATCGGAATAAACTGTTGAAATAAATAATGGAAATGATTCAAGAACTGCATTACAATTAAATAGCAATTCAAGGAGTCTTTCCCTCCCTGCTCCTTCTCCCCAATGTAGGCCATTATCATTTCATGCCTGGACACCTACAATAGCCCTTTCTCTGGTCTCCCTGTCTCCAGGCTCAAGCCTCTCCAGTCAACTTCTCACACTGCAGAGAGTGAGCCTTTTAAGTTGCAAACCAAGTCGTGTCATTTCCTATAAATATCCTTCAGTAGCTGACCATAGTATTTAGGATCGAGTCCAGTTCATGGCCTGCCATCCACCTGTATCACTCCATAGTCACCCCTGTCACACTGCAATATCTTTGCATTCTAGATTTCGACCAAGTTGAATTACTTTTAGCTACAGAGATCTAACTTTCAGACCATTTAGCATGCTGTTTCCACTACCTGAGACTCTTTTTCCATGTCTCTTCATCAGACCAATCTGGAGATGACTTCGTGGAACGAGGACACCCACAGGAGCAAGCGTTGTTGGAGAGACAGGAAGCCAGGAGGAAGAGGAGAAAGGCAAGAAACGCTGAGCCAAGCAAGGACCAGACACAACTGTGAAACAAGTGCCACAGGGTCTTGACACCTGCCCTACCCTCTAGTCTTCACTTTCTGCAGATACTCAACCTATTCCTGATTTCACCTTTAACACCCCAGCCTCTTCTAGTCGCCCCAGTCCCCAGCACCCAACACTGAAGATCAGGCTCTCGGTGGCCGTCCAAGATGAGAATTAGCCACCTTATAAACAGCGATCCTCAAGTGTAGTCCCCAGACCAGCAGCATCTGAGTCATCTGGAAACTTGTAAAATGGCAAATTAGGTCAGGTTCGGTCACTTAGCCTGTAATCCCAGCACTTTGGGAGACCGAGGTGAGTGGATTGCCTGAGCCTGCAGGATTGAGACTGGCCCCGGCAGTTTGGTGAGACCTCATCTCTACAATAAATAAAAAATTAACCGGGCATGGTAGTGCACGCCTGTAGTTCCAGCTACTTGGAAGGCTGAAGCAGAAGGATCACCTGAGCCCAGCAGGTCGATGCTTGGGTGGCCATGGGTGTGCCACTGCATTCCAGCCTGGGCAACAGAGTGAGACTCCAACTCAAAAAAAAAAAAAAAAAAGGCAAATTAGTGGGCCCCAAACTTACTATGCATAAACTCTAGGGCAGGACCCTGCAATCTGTATTTTTAAAAGCCCTCCAGATGACTTTCATGCACACTAAAATTTGAGGATTTCTGTCTAAAGTATTTGTGTTAGCACCCCTGCTAATGGAGCACCAAATATTCCCCTTGTCTCATAAAGGGACATTATAATTTGGGCCTTCGGTGATAACAGCTCTCCCTCTTTTGTGCAAACTACAGAAGATTTTCTTCACTGGAGGGACTCAAGATCAGGCAGATGAAGAAAGGCAGAGGGGAACCCTAGAAAGGTTATAACACCTGTCAGATCCAATTATACAGGTAGTAGTGACCATAACTATAGCAACACTAGTAATAATCAGGAACAGCAAATACTGAAGATGACTGACTAAATCCCTATAACATACTTTACTTGAATATAATATATAACATATACAACTTTGGTAAGTAGGAATTTTTCTACCCCTTTGACAAATGCAAAAACCAAGTCTCAAAGGGATCAGATTATTTGACTAAAGACACCTGATTAGGAAGTGATAGATCAAGGACGTAAATGAGGGTGTGTCTAGCTCCAAACCTCTAGATCCACAATTCCACCTATTCCTACAAGATTGCAGGGTGGTCACCAGAAGAGCATTTTGCTTCCTGGCCCAGGCTCATCTTCTAAGCAAATATGGAAATGTGTTGAATGTACTTCCGGCCCTCCTGCCTTTCTTTCAGTCTTGGACACAGTATTTGCTTTGAGGTTTCTCTTCTCCCTGACCAATGACTGTGATAATGCAGTTTGCATTTCCTGTTGCCATGCAGAGGATGGCAGACAGAGATGTAGTGTGTGAGAGAGCGCGCCTTCCCAGATGAAATGCAATGCATAAATGGGAATTGTCATAATTGTCCCTGAATAAATGGGGAAGATGCACATTGGCTCTAGCAGAACTGAAAAAAAAAAAAAAATTGGAGTGTGAACAAAAGCATTATTAATTTAAGAAACCGCCTGAATTTGCCTCTGGCAGTTTCCTTTGTAAACACTGTTAACACCCTGGAATGCTTGAATTGTGTCTAAATGCATAGCTTAAATATGCAAAAACAGAAACCTAGGCATTACTTTTAGTCATCCAGAGAATTGTTTGCTTCTAAAATATGCCAGAACAAAATAAAACTAGCATATGAGAACTCCGAATTATGAGGGTCTAATATTTCTTACGAGATTTTTTTTAATAGAATATAGAATTGTTGATCTCCCTCCCTTCCCTCAAGACCAGATATAATTTACAACCGACAAAATATAGCCCTGTAAGGCTGCTGGTGCAGAACACACTTGTGCTTGTGCTTCTCTGTAACATGAACGTGGTTGTTGGGGGTAAATGACTGGAGCAAGGGATATCTTTTAGCAATAGGGTTATTTAAGTGGCCAAGTCACAGCTGAGTGACTTTGTAATGAGCCTGGTAGAGCCAACTCCAGGGAGAAGAATAATTGCATATTTATGACCTCATTCTGAGGTGGAAAGCCCCTCACTCAGGCACCATGGTGGGAGGCATTCAGAGGTATATTTTGGACACGAGAATCAAATAAGTTATATTTCCCAAAAGGAAAGAAAAATATGTATAATTTTGAATGAGGTGATTCTAAGTGAAAAGCCATTCTACCATCAGCTGGTTCTCAGGTTTTCCCAAATAATCTAGACAGTAAGCATGGGCTTATCGGTTTTCTGGAGCCTAAAATGTCTTGGGAGAAATCCTGGCGGTTTGATTTGCTTCCATAGCTTTGGGTCTGCCACTTAGAAGTAAGTGGAAAGGCCAGGCACAGTGGCTCAAGCCTGTAATCACAGCAGTTGTGAGAGGCCAAGGCGAAAGGATTTCCTGAGCCCATGGGTTCGAGACCAGCCTGGGCAACTTGGCAAGACTTCGTCTCTACAATAAATCAAAAAATTAGCCGGGTGTGGTAGCGCATGCCTGTAGTTCCAGCTACTTGGAAGGCTGAGATGGAAGGATCACTGAGCCCAGCAGGTCGAGACTGAGGTAGCCATGAGCTTGCCACTGCTGTGGTATCCATGAGCATACCACTGCACTCCAGCCTGGATGACAGAGTGAGACTCCAACTAAAAAAAGAAGCAGAGGAAGGAGAGGTAGAGTATTTGCTGAAAACCATGAACCAACCAACTAGTGAGACACTTTGATGATGTACTAGTATCTGCCTATGCCATGAAACAGTCAAGGCTTGAATCCCTTGCCAAAATGTAGAATAATGACAATGATCAATATAGATTGGGGTCTTACAATGGGTAGGGTAAGCACTTTATGCAGGTTGTACGATTTAATTGTCCTAACAATTGTATTAAGTACTTTATTATTAAATCAATATACTAATAATAAATGATATTTAAATGAGATTATTCCCACTTCACAGATGAGGACACTGAGGCACCACAGGTTGTATCATTTGCTGAAGGTAAAAGAGCTAGAAAGCACCAGAAGTAAGATTCAAACTCAATCTAGCCCCAGGATCCATGTTTTTAACCACTTAGAGTCATCACTAGTTGTGGAAAGACTGTGGGCTTTTAAATTTAGCACCATAGATGTGAATTCCAGCTCATTCACTTGGAGGTCAAATGTGATTCTGAGTAAATGACAACCTTATTCCTCACGTGAAAAATGGGTTAAAAATCTGAGTTAGCAGGATTATCATAAAGAAGATACTTAGCAGGTACTCAATAAACAGTTTCTTACAGTACATCTTCATCAAACATACCAACCAGTTCTGGAAAGGATCCAGTCCTAGAATGACATTTATCAAACCTAGATCATTTTCCTAGCTAAAAGCCTGAGAGGCAAAGAGTAGGATGATTGCAAACCATAAAGGAAAGAATCATAAGCACATGTGTGCACAATTACAGACACATACTGGATTCTTGTGGTACTCGAAAAACAGAAAACACCTGCCTTCTGTATTCAATTCTTTGCAAATCCTACTACATTTATTAGGGGCCTAGCACAGTTGGCTAAAGATCCAATTTTAATTCTCAATCTGATTTGTGTTGGGGGGTGTCAAAAATTTATATTTTGAGTGCCAATAATATGCATAATATTGTAAACACATATCATTCAATAGATGCAAATATATTTTTAAAATGGGGTGTGCATGAGTGTGTGCACATGCATGTTCCCCTTTAGGATGATTTTGTAACCAAGTGACCTCGCTGCTATGGCCATTTTAAAACTTACCCTTGGCTAGACTGAAACGATCCAAAACCACTCTGAGTTGATTTCACTTAGGTTCTATTTCTCTTGGATTATTAAAATGAGTTTCCCCTATGCCCTTTTCTCAACAATTTAACAATTTTTCAAACTTTTCCTTCTATCCTTTTACCATAAGGCTTCTTGTGACACAACTAGAAAAGGGCATGAGATTATGAATGATTTTTTTTTCTATCTTTCAAAGCAGGAATCATGAAATAGAAGTGCTTTCTCATCCATTCCCCTATCATTTGGCTTCTTTCTTTCCTCTGTGTTCCTGAAAAAGAGATGGCTATTTCAAAAGTGGGGGAGATTGGTTAATTCTTTTCACTTACCTTGTTCTGTTGAGTTCTAATCTCAATGGATACATTCAAAATAATGGTCCACTCATTGGGGTATTATTAAATAGATTGCCACTGTGACATATTCTAACTTTTTTTTTTTTTGCCTCTGAGAGATACAAGTTTTCCAAGGTGTAAATATCCCCTAGAATAGTACCCTGCCAATTTAGTTTTATTCAACATCACCTCGTAAAATGTTCATAGAGAAAAAAGAGACTAAGATGATTTTTTTTCTTTTGATAGAAAGGAGCAGAGACCCATCCAAAACACTTAAAGTAAAGAGAGGTAGAGTAGACTATTATACAGACATCATAAAAGTAAGGAGGATATTTACTCCCATTTTCCCTCCAAACACACAGAAAAACCATTTTCTGTTCTCTCTGGCCACCTAGTTGTGGTTTTCCTTTGGCAGTAGTGAAGGAGGCTGAGGACTGGGATTTAGCCACCTGGGTGACCCACCCTGGCAATCACCAGGAGCAAAACCTTGCAGCCAGGTCTAGGGTGAATTGTAGGTATCTGCTTTGCCTTGGGAACAGATGGTGGTGTCATTTCCTTAATACAGAGAACAGAAAAGGCAAGTGTGGAGTGGAAGAAGATGAGTTTGCATTTGCACATCTTGACTTTGGGGCACCCATGAAGAAAGTCAGGCACACATCTGGGTTTAAATTTCATGAAAGATTTCAGCTGGAGAAATAAGTGACCTGCCCAGAGTTACACATGGTGGTACTGGGACTTGAATGGAGTCAGGCCAGTGTTTGTTCTACCAGCCTTTGCTGCCCAAATCAAGCCAACCAATGAAATTGTGAGGCACAAAGTTGCCTCTCCCTTGCCTTTTTTCCCCTTGTTCTTTTTTCCCGCTGACTCAGCTTGTACACTTCCTGTGCCTCCTATTTACTTCTCCTTTATCTTAATTAAAACTGCATTTGGGAAAGGATCCATGAATGTCGCCTTCCCCAGGGAAATTGACTCTTTAGCAGCAACTCACCATGGGCAATGATGATGATGGTAATCATAACGGTGATGAGAGTAACAGGATTACGTATGGATATGATTTTGTGTTTTCACCATTCCAGGTTTTTCCCTGTACCTTTCTAAGCCTATACAGGTTATTCTCTCTATCTCAGTGAAGATTTGCACAACTAGAAAAGGGCATGAGATTATGATCCATTCCTACCCACAACTTCCATCCCTGAGTCTTTCAAAAACAGAAACCCTTACGCTAATGCTGCCAGATAAAATGTAGGAAACCCAGTTAAATACTAATTTAAGATAAATGACAATTTTTAGTGTAAGTATGTCAAAGCATTGGGATACACTTATATTAAAAAGTTAGTATATATATAAAATATTTAGTTTTATATATAAAAAAGTTATTCATTGTTAATTAGAAATTCAAATTTAAAAGAGCGTCCTGTGGGTTTTTTTCTTTTCTTTTCTTTTTCTTTTCTTTCTCTTCTAAATCTGGGAAACTTACTGTAAGGTTTTGCAAATGTGACATAGAAATACATAAGAGAAGGAAGTAGCAGGAGAGAGGGGATTTCCTGAGCCCGAGAAAGTTTCCAAGTGTCCCTCAGAACTGGGTCTGAGCCCACTCCCAGCACTATGGAAAGCTACAAGACCTCAGGGGAGAGAGGCTAAGAGGTGACCCACAGGAGGCTGGGGCTTTGCTGCCTCAGAGTGTGCAGCAAAGTCTTAGGGCCAAGCGAAACTGAGATGCCAGAATTCTCTGATAACAAGTGGCCATATGAGTCTGGACAATTAGACATTTCTCTATTAGGTCCCACAGGCTGGGATGGGGATAGTCTAATAATGACTGAAAGTAAATCTCCAGCCAAAGAAAAAGACTCAGGGTTGAATTTTATCTGAAGGAAATAATGTGACATTTCTAAAATCGAGTCTGTGACACTACATTCACAACTGCAAAATAATAACAATTACTTTTGACCGCTGAGTATTTTCCATGTGACATGAACCATGTTAAGTGCTTTATCTACATTATTTTAGGTTTTGTCTTACAAAATGACTACAGAGCAAAAGCAGTTCTTTGTGAATGAAGCGTGAGGCTTTGGGGAGCAGATCAGGAGAGCACAGGAGAAGGGGAAGAGTGACATCAAACTACACCCGCTTACTTATTGATTAGTCTGGCTCTGGCTCAAAAACTAATTCAGATATTTAAAAAATGATTCCAGAAATGTGCTTCACTGACTAGACAAAATATTTTGTCTTAGGAGCCAGCCTGTGTCAACAACCTTTAGCCCTTTCAGACAAAAGACAAAAAGTATTACCTCTGATGTGAATATTTAACTTCTTGGATTCAGACATATTTTTTAGACCTAGCCCAGATCTTGACACCATTCATGTGATTAAGTTAAGTTTGTCCAAGTTCTGTAACTGTGTAAGGAACAGCCTGTGTCTTGGGCCCGGGTTTCAGTTCAAGCATTATTTTCTGCAATTACTATTCACTTGAAAGAGGGAAAATTTTCCTTCCAAGTGACACACTAGCACACCCCTAGGCTGAGAGAATTTGTTCATCCAGTACTCAGTGTACCTTCTCCATAATAAGAAGCAAATAGTCATTGCTTTAACTTAGAAACATTTTGTACCCCCACACCTTAGTGAAACGCTTCTTAAAATGGTTTTTCTCTCACCACATGCTGAAAAATAAATCACAGTCGTCTAATATGGTGGCACCTGGTTTTGCAGACTCAAGTCTTCTTTAACTGATCACCAGAAAGAATCATCTTGCTCGACAATGGCTAGCATTGTAATGACGGTTCTTTTTTTTTTTTTTTTTTTTTGAGTTGGAGTCTCACTCTGTCACCCAGACTGGAGTGCAGTGGCCACCCCCGGCCACCGCAGCCTCGACCTGCTGGGCTCCGGTGATCCTTCCGCCTCAGCCTTCCAAGTAGCTGGAACTACAGGTGCACGCTACCATGCCCGGCTAATTTTTGATTTATTGTAGAGAAGAGGTCTCGCCAAGTTGCCCAGGCGGGTCTTGAACCCGCGGGCTCAGGCAATCTACTCACCTCAGCCTCCCAAGGCGCGGGATTACAGGCTGAGCCACCGAGCCCGGCTGACGGTTCTTGATCAGAAAGATTATAAGACAGGGCAACGGGCAACCCCTTCAGGTACCCTCCCACTATGGGAGCTTTTCCCTGTCCTCTCAACAAATCCTGCTTTCTAAAAAAGAAAAAGAAAAAAAAGAAAGATGATAAGACAGGTCATGAAAAGAAATTTCTTCATTCCTAAACAAAGATGAACAAAGGCTCAGGAATTATATTTTGTTTTGTCTCTTCTTGAGTTGGGGGTCTCACTCTGTCACCCAGGCTGGAGTATAGTGGCATGATCACCACCCACCACAGCCTCAACCTTCTGGGCTCAGGCATTCCTTCTATCCCAGTCTCCCAAGTAGCTAGGATTACAAGTGTGCACCATCACATTGGGCTAATTGGTTTTATTTTTGTAGAGACGATGTCTTGCTATGTTGCCCAGGCTGGTCTTGAACTCAAGCAATTCTCTAGCCTCAGCCTCCCAAAGTGCTGGGATTATAGACGTGAGCCAATGCACCCCGCTGCAATTTTGTTTTGAAGTGCCTTTGCCATTTAACCTGACAGACGAACTCCTTAACAAAATTTATTGGAAACTTTTTTTAGTATTGTTTTATAGGATTTATTGTCAAACTTGTGGTCTCTGGTACAGAAACCTGACATCACAAATAGTTCAATAAGAGGTTAATCTTAAATATTTCAATGTTAAAGGCAAGGAGTCACCGATATCAATACAAGCATTTTGCACAAAGCGGGCTCCCCACCCTCCACCCATGAAGGCAGAGATGAGATGATGTTTTTTTTTGGTGAATAAAATGGAAGGCATGCCTGTGAATATAAAATCTCTAATCCCACATGGATCCTGCAACTGCAAGCCTCCTAGCATTTATTCCACTCTATAAATTGCAATAAGTCAAAGGCAATTTTTTTCTTTGGTAGAAATAACTCAGACTCAGACCCTTCTCTACCTGGAAGTCTCAAAGATTCTTCAAGGTCAGAAACACTTCCTTATTTCTCTCTGCCTCTTAAAAATGTATTTATTCCGAGCTAGGTTTCTCGCTGTTGGAGATTGTTACACGTATGAAAGCAGGAAAGACTAGAATCTGCCATTATCAGTATGAACTCAGAGTCTTTAAAATACAAAGAAATTAATAAAGAAATATAGATATGTATATCCTTGCCTGTCCACCAAAGGAATCTGGAAACAATGAGTACAACAGTAGTGAGCACACCCGAATTTTTGTGCTAGGAACCAGTACTTCTCAGATATAAGATGGATTCCAGGGTTTGGGCAGGGAAAATACAAACTAAACTTGGAATAATACATTCTTACAAAAATTAAGAAAATTTTCAACAGGAATTATCAAAAGGACACAGGGACCAGTTTGAAGGGACTTCCAGTGGTAAAATTAGGGGCAATTTGAGCATTAAAATAAATAATAACTATAGTAAATTATAATCCATTTAAAAAAATAAAATCTATCAGTACATGCTATATACCTATAAATAAATAGATAAGGAAGTCAGGAAAGCTCTTTCTTACTGTAATATAATAATTTATAATAATATAAATATAAAAGCAGTGATAGATTTGAAGGTCATCAGTGAATGTGTAAGCTATCAGATGAGAGTTTGATATGTGATATTTATGTAGCTTCAAAGTATTTCCCACAAAATTATCATTAATTACAAGGGGAAAATTAATAATGTTACTGTGAAGAAAACTAGTGGACATTCCAGTAAGTTATCATTGATAGCATGACCAGTATTTGGAAAACCTATTTGATGTGCCTCCTCCCATGAAACATTGAGTATGACACAACCTGACTCCTTTCTTCCCAAAAATGTATAACCTGAATCTAACCATAAAGAAACATTAGCTAAACCCAAATTGAGAGACGTTCTGCAAAACAACTGTCTTGCACTATTAAAAAACACCAAGATCAATAAAGACAAAGGGCCAGATGTAGTGACTCACACCTGTAATTCCAGCAGCTCAGAAATACAGGAGAATCGTTTGAGACTGGAGTTCCAGACCAGCCTGGGCAACATAGTGAGACGCCCATCTCTAAAAAAAAAAAAAAAAAAAAAAAGATAGACTAATTATCTGGTCTTGATACCATGTGACTGTAGTCCCAGCTACTCAGGAGGCTGATGCAGGAAGATCGTTTAAGCCCAGTAAGTCGAGGTAACAGTGAGCTGTGAAGATGCCACTACATTCCAGTCTGGGCAATAGAGTGAGAACCTGACTCTAAAAATAAAAGTTAAAAAAATTTGAAAATGAAGACAAAGAAAGGTTAAAGAACTATTTAAAATGAGAGAACAATTATAGAGACAACTAAACGCAATGTATGAATCTGAACTGGATCCTATGCCAAGAAGAAAAACCTATAAAGAACATCATTGAGACATTTGACAAAATTTGGTTATGGATTGTTAAATGAGATAATAGTATTATATTAATGTTAAATATCATAAGCTTGATTATTTTACTGTTAGATTTAAGATTTTTTTCTTGGAAAATATACACCGAGGTATTTAGGAGTAAAGGAGAACAACTTATTCTGAAATGTTGCAGAAAAAATTATCTGTGGGTTGTGTGTATGCACGCATGCAGAGAAAGAATGCAAAAGCAAATGGGAAAAGATGCAGACAATTGGCGAATATGGATAAAATATAGGGTGATTTCTTGGGCTATTTTGTAATTTTTCTGTAAGCTTAAAATTATATGAAAATAAAATGTTGTAAATGTCTACCCATTCTTTTTTTTTTTAATTTCTGATTTGTAGTTTTTTTTTAATTTTAAAGATGTGGGCCATAATTCAGGATTAGGTTCATAAGTGGTCTACCTATTCTTAAACACCAAAGGAATTCCTACGTTTTCCATAAAGCCTTCTCTTTCCCACTGCAGAATGAAATCGTAGCTCACGGAATTTTATTGCTGGAAGAGACTAGATTTTTTCTCCAGAGAAATCCTGCAGTAAGGTGAATCTACATTATTCAATTGGTAATTGATCAAAAGGCATCCTAGGAAGTCTTTTCTCTTGTCTTCATGTATTACCAAAACTTTTGCCATCATTTATCTCCTCAACTATACTGTAAGCTTCTTGAGACCTGAAAATGTACCTTACATGTTCTTTAACATTTCTCACACCTTCTTTGACTGCAACCCCATGACCCACAGCCTCCTTGCAACACACACACACACACACACACACACACACACACACACACACACACTGGTCAACTCCTTCTACCTCCTGCTTATTCTTTACCTTCAGATTTCAGCTCGGATTCCATCTCCTCCAACCTTTCGTGACACCTTGGACTGAGTTAGGTCATTCTTGTCATATCCCTTATTGCACCCATTCTTACCCATGTAGAGCATTTATTTTGCTGGATTGAAATTGGCTATTTTTTTAATCTAACTCTTTCACCAGACTTCAAGTTCTTTGAGGGCTGAGACTGGGAGTGGAGGCTAAAGGCTCACTAGATATTTGTTGAATAATTTTTGGAAGTCAACAACTCTCCACTCTTTTCAACTAATCTGCTTGGAAATCCCTTTGGGTATATGCGAGTGATGGAGATTTCTAGGGCCCTCCTGGTGTATAATGCATCTTTGTAGAATAGGTTCTGAAGATCAAATGTACAAAAGGTTCTTTGGGAAGTTATGATAAGCATTAACATTTAGAATCATAAGTTGAGTAGAATTAAGACATTTCCCATTATTCCTATTTCCTTCTTCCCCAATTTCCCCCTTTCCTTAATTTCTAGTGTAAAATTCCTCAAAAAATCCCTTGCTGAGTTTCTACTTAATTTACAATCACCCTTTTGAAGTATGCCCTTTGCTGATTTGGCCTTTGAAATGACTTCCAAATAGTAGTACCTTTTAAAGAACTCTTACAAATAAACTAAAAAAAATAGAAAATAAAAATAAAATAGACCAAAAAAATGCAAGCTAGTTGAAATATGAAAGAAGCAGATATATTATTTTCTTTATCCAAAATCTGATCTGTACTGAGCTCTTAAAATATTGTAAATTAAAGAAAATTTTGTCCAAGATTAATTAAAAAACTCTGAAAGGCCTTTTGTCCATCCAAAATTTGAGATGAGTTGATGCCAAGGGCATCAATTTATATAATACATCTGGGAAGAAACAGGAAAAAAAGTACATTTGAACATAACCAAGGCTTTACTGAGAAAATAATTACAAGAAAACAACATGTAGGATAAAATACAAAAAAGAAAAAGATTTGCTTTCCAGATCTAGTTCTACCAGAAAAGAAAGGTTTTTATCTAGAAAATCAGTTACTTTGTATTAAGCCATTTTACAAATAGTCACCTATTTCTTGAAGAATTGGTAATACCTTCAAAAATTCTCAGAAAGAGGGAATGGCAGCTTATAGTATATCAGCTTTTAGTGAAATGCCTGATGGCATGGTATTTTTAGTCTATGAACAGAAGGTTGTAGGTCAGTTCAGTCTGTTTATAAGTTACTATAACCTCTATGTTATATGATTTGAGATGAACAGTAAAAATAAGACATTCACTTCTCTTCTTATCTCTTAAATGCCGTGATTTTATCATCTACTTTAGGGTTCATGAAATGAAAAGACAGACAAAGAAATCAATGGGCAGCATCTTGAACACTGTGACATAAATTATCCTTGAGTTAATAATTTACTAGTTTATAGAGCCAAGGGAGATAAAGCAAGATCTTAATGTAAGTGAAATAAACTGTGTGCATATATAAATAATTCATATTTTAATTAAAATTGCCAGTGGAACATTGTGATATACCAAAATCATTTTGACCAGCACATACTTTTATCAGCTTAAAAAGAAAATAAAAGAGTCACCAAACTTAACTTTGTTGGGTTTTTGAAGGTCCCCAAACATAGGTCACATGCTTTCACACTATGACCCGCTCTATAATTAGCTCTTGGTGTCAAGAGGAGGAAATGCACACTGAACAGCAGGTAAACAGTCGGTTTTGCTGCATGAAGCATAATGAGGATTTCAGATTTAACACACTAATACTTGTTTTATTACCGTAGTCAATTGTCCGTGCATCTTAGCATTCATGTTGTGTGCATTGGCTAAGTCATGTTTCTTTCATTAGCTGAAGCAATTAATGTACATTCAGCCTTTTAAGTACTATCTTTTTATGCTTTCTCCTTGTGTAATTCAGTTTGCAATGATTAAAATAATTTTTCAATGGAGATGCCACAGCTTAATGAAAAAATATACAGCACTAATGTAAGAAGCATTTGTAAACATTTTTAGGAGGATATTGTTTGTTGTTATACAACACTGTAACAGATGGCTGTAAAAAGCAGCTCGAACTCAAGAACTAGCAGAGAGACAGACCTCAGGGGATTGGGGTAAATGGGTAGAAGAAAGAGAGGTTTTATGCTTCTGAAAGAGAATTTAACACTGTGTCAGAAATGGCTCTGCCTTTTGGTTTGTATAGTTAAGGACCAAATATTTGCTAGAATTTACAATTAGTGACTCAATCTTGTTAAGCCATTTAATTATTATTTGTTAATTTTTTTTTTTTTTAAGACAAGGAGTCATACAACATTGCCCAGGTTGGTCTTGAACTCCTAGCCTCAAGGGATCCTCCCACCTCAGCCTCCTGCATAGCTGGGACTACAGGTGCAAGCCACTACCCCAGACCCTTTTAACGGTTGGGTACTCACCTTGCGCCAGGCCCCAGAAGAAATTTTTTACATACAGCTTCTTATTTAATCATAGTAACTGAGAAACTAACACACAGAGGGATGAAATAACTTTCTCAAGAGTCTTGCTATTACTCATGGGGCCAGCATACATCCCATGACCCCATCCCTTTTATAACCAAGTAGAGTGGGGAAGGAGCCAGCCTGTGCAGGTTTCTGTTTGTGCTTCCCTACATATCAGCCACAGAACTCTGAGCAAGCTACATAACCTCTCTGAGCCTCAGTTCCTCCTCCGTAAGAATGAAGAGAGTAGTAGAAACCTATCTCATGGTGTTGTGAAGAATAAGTAAGTTCACATGTGCCAAGTGCTTGGAAGGATGCTTGGCATGTGGTAAGTGTTCAATAGGTGTGTGCTGTTCTTATTCTTATCACTACGATATCCTGTCTATCCTGTGTCGTGTGCTTTTCTGTTTTAGTACCGTTTCTTTGTTTTAAGCAAGATGCTATGCTATTGTGATGCCTATTAGTAAATGAACGTGTGTGTAAGTGGTCTTAGGGATGGTCATTTCACACTTGCTACATGTCATAATAGAAATCCAGGATTAATTAATTCTCTGAATATCCTTCCTAATTGAACAAATGATTATCTGGTTTAATGTACATGGACAATAATTTCAATAGATATATTTTCTAATTATGTTTCACTTCTGTGGGCATGATGTGACAACTCAGTCTTTAGCAGCCCGATGAATGTGATTAGGCAAAATAGCTCGGATATTGAGAACATTTTGCAATGTTTCCTACAGATCCTCAATTAGTATAAAACAAATCTATGGTGACCGGTTACATTCCTTACTCAGGCTGGCTGGTTTCTGAAAGCAAATTCTAGGACTACTCTCTCTGCTTGCATAATGCTTTCCCTGGTTCTATTTCAGCATACTCCCGCTCTACCTTGGAGACCTAGCTTAAATGTTATCTCTTCCAGGAAGTCTTCCAAACGTGCTCTTCCTTTCCAGATAACACCATCTCTCCTTCATCTGACCTCCTGAGGCAGAAAAAGCCCATTATCCTCCAATCACTGTCCTCTCTTTCTACGTGGTTAGTGAACTTCTAGTTTGCAACCAGCCCATGATGTTCCAGAATAAAGACTGTATCAGCCTCCATTGATGCCAGGTATGGCCAACTGTGCTATCAAGGTCTAATGAGTAAGATGTAGACAGAAGTGCTGTACTACTTCCAGGTATGGTCCTTAAAAAGACAATGGCATGCCATTCTTCACTTCTTTCTTATTTTTGCTTGATAGAATATGGATTTAGTGGCTAACACTTAAATAGCCACTTTAGACCATGAGGTAGAACACAAAAGTTGGCGATGGCAGAATATCTAGATAGACAGAACCTGAGCTGTAGAGTCACCAGGAAGCTTGGACTGCCTACCTCCAAAAATTGTTTATGTGAAAAAGAAATAAAACTTGGATTTTTCTGTCATTTGCATATGAACCAATCTTGACTTATTCAACTCCTTTAGCATTTTTTAATTATTTGTGCCTATATCTCTTCAGCATAGCACTCACAGTATCACATCATATCTGCCTGCTAGTACAGCATTGCTATACTAGATGTCACTTCCTAAAAGCAAGAACTGTTCATTAAGCACTCAGCATGGTACTGAGCTTGTAGTAGGTGCTGAATAAATGCCTGTTACGTAAAGACAACCTGAATCAGAGTCTGGGGAAGACAACAAAAGCACAGGTCCTATTATCCCTAAATCAGGGATATTTAATTTCTCATTAAGTGTGAAGTCTTATTTCCTGCACTGATTTATAATGTGCCACAGAAAAGAGGCACAAAAAGTTTTGTCTGGGTTGTTGCACCTATTCCACTGTGTTATTAAGAGTGACTTTGTGGCAGTTAAGAGACTGAACTTCAGCCAGGCTCGGTGGCTCAGCCTGTAATCCTGCGCTTTGGGAGGCTGAGGTGAGTGGATTGCCTGAACCCATGGGTTCGAGACCCACCTGGGCAACTTGGCGAGACCTTATCTCTACAATAAATCAAAAAATTAGCCGAGCGTGGTAGCGCGCGCCTGTAGTTCCAGCTACTGGGAAGGCGGAGGCGGAAGGATCGCCCGAGCCCAGCAGGTCGAGGCTGCGGTGGCCTGGAGCGGCCACTACACTCCAGTCTGGGAGACAGAGTGAGACTCCAACGCAAAAAAAAAAAAAAAAAAAAAGAAAAAAAAATTATATATATAAAAAAAAGAGACTGAACTTCTGATTCAGGATTATTTGTTTGTTTGGTGAATCCAGAAAGAAAGCCCGTCCTTTTAGTTGAAGAGCCATCTAGTCTAAGCAGATCATTCCCTTTGAGTGTAAAGTTTTAGGAAGAGTGATGGATAACTCTGAGGGAGAAAAAGGGCCTTGGTATTGTCACATGATTCTTATATCTGACCAAAGGTTATGGGATATGATTATGAGAATTACAAGTCTTGACTTGTGTCCTCATTTTAACTACTTATTGTCTATTTCTAATTTTAATCTAGGTTCTTATCCAGGATACCTTGAATTTACCAGTTGATTGAAATAGAGAGTATACATGATTTGAAATCAATAACCCATATTACTATAAACCATAGAGTTTAAAAAGTAACATGAACAGGAAATGTTATACTTGAAAAGCAATATTTTAGCATAGGGTAGTACTTTGGGGATTATTTGGGATTTTTTTTGGAAGAAAGCAATCAACTAAAAAAAATAGAATGTTTTGGGCATGAGAGCCTTATTGATTTATCCATTCTCTGTTGAAATCTTGTGACTCTTTGGTAATGCCACAAACTCTCTAAAATTGCTGTGAGCTCTGTAAAAAGCCTTGCTTCAGTAGGAATTCAAAATTGAACTCTAGGATGAAGCACTTAACTCAGTTAAATTTCCCACATCATTGACATCATGATGCTCTTCAGAAGACTTTGAGTAGGATAGAAAGAGGTTTGTCTGAATTTAAGAGCTTAATTTGCCTACTTTAAAAGAAAAAAATCTTGTTGGTGGCAAAGCTTTTTGAGATACAAAGAAAGCATTGCACTGATTTGAGTATAAATGAGTGTAAATTTTCAAATGGCAAATAAACCAGTGATGTACTTTTTCTCAGATTCACACTAGGCCAAGTGGTGAGACTCTTTCTATATCAATTTCTCTGAACCAGGGTCATTTCATTCACAGAGCCAAGAAAATACTATTATTTAATATACAAGAGCAGCTGCAGAACCATGCCCTCATTGCCTTTCTGAGGCCCAAGACAAATTGGAAAACATATGTGCCTATGATGTCAGATCATTTAACACATTGTTCACCCTAAGGCTGAGTGTCTTAGGTGACCATTGGCCAGTTTAAAAGCCAGTCCACTAATATCATACAGCAGTACAGTTAGGACTAATTCACTCCAGATAGCTTCCCATTGAAAATAGGGGACTCTACCTATAGAAAGCAATACAAATATCATTGAAGCAACTTACCCATGGGGAATAATTATTAAACAAATGGGCTTGGCTAGATCATGTAAAAATGGGTGAAATTCCTTATGAGAATCATTCATTGTCTAAGTTATTTTCACAGTGATAGAATATTTGTCACCACCAAGGGGAAAAGGAAGGAAGGAAGAGGAAGGAAGGGGAAAAGAGAGGAGAGGGGGTGAAAGGAAACATATTTTCAAAGAGATACCATATCCTTTTGGAAGAATAGATTCCAAGATTTTTTTGCCTTGGGTTAAAAAGACACAAAATTGGTTTAAATTATAATTCTGCCTGATGTTCATTTACCCTGGGCATAAATTAGAAAATCTGAGTGTGGTAGGCAGGATTCTAAACTGGCCCCCAAGATTCCAGCTCCCTGTTGTGCCAGCACTGAATAGTCCCCCTTTTTCCCCTTACATATGGACAGAACAGAACCTGTGAATCTGATAACATATCACACTCGATTGAGTAACTGAATTAATCAAAAGGGAGACTATCCTGGGTAAGCCTGACCTAATCAGAGGATTCTTTTAAAAGACGGTGGAATGTCAGAGGGACATTCTACAACTGGCCTTGCAAGAAAGAAAACTACCATATTGTCTGAGGAGGGTGTTCTTTAGCGGCTGACAGAAGTCCCCGGCCAAGAACTAGCGGACCCACAGAAATTGTGAGAAAATAAATTTGTTGTCGGAAACCGCTAAGCTTTAGGTAATTTATTATGCAGCAATAGAAAATGGATATGCTGACAAGCACTTGTAAAAGTCAATCAGTCTAGAGAATTCATTACTGCTTGACTGTATATTACTGCCAAAAAAGAAAAAGCAGGTGGAGGCGAGACAATTGCCTGAGCTTAGGTGTTCAAGACCAGCCTGAGCAACATGGCGAGACTTCGTCTCTACAATAAATCAATAAAAATAAAAAAATTAGCCAGGCATAGTGGCACATGCCTGTGGTTCCAGCTACTTGGAAGGCTGAGACAGATCACCTGAGCTAGTAGGTCGAGGTTGTGGTGGCCGTGAGTGCGCCACTGCACTCTAGCCTGGGTGACAGAGTGAGACTCTGACTCAAAAAAAAAAAAAAGGTAAAAATATAAATAAATAAATAAATAAATAAAATGTAAAAAGAAGGGAGCATTAAAAAAAATAAAAACAAAGGTCGAACATGGCACCCAATGCTATCTTCTTTCTGTTGCTCAATTTCAACATGTGGTCTATGTGCTTGGAAAATCATTTTTATCTCTTTTTTTTTTTTTTTTGAGTTGGAGTCTCACTCTGTCACCCAGACTGGAGTGCAGTGGCCACTCCCGGCCACCGCAGCCTCGACCTGCTGGGCTCCGGTGATCCTTCCGCCTCAGCCTTCCAAGCAGTTGGAGCTACGGGGGCGCA
>CAUYQG010120860.1:0-12146 GCA_963574415.1 Tarsius wallacei | reverse complement strand
TTGGGCAATATAACAGCATTCCTACCATCATCCTACCCTTAGAGGACAGCCAAAATCTCCTCAATGACACAGGCATTTCTCTTTACCAGGTGATGTCTGTTAGGTTACATGGACTGTTGTCCAAACTGGAGAATTTTCTTTTTTTTTTTTTTTTTTTTGAGTTGGAGTCTCACTATGTCGCCCAGACTGGCGTGCAGTGGCCACAACTGGCCACCGCAGCCTCGAACTGCTGGGTTCCGGTGATCCTTCTGCCTCAGCTTTCCGAGTAGCCGGAATTACAGGCATGCGCTACCACACCTGGCTGATTTTTTGATTTATTGTAGAGATGAGGTCTCGCCAAGTTGCCCAGGCAGGTCTCGAACCCGCAGGCTCAGGCAATCCAATCACCTCGGCCTCCCAAAGCGCAGGATTACAGGCTGAGCTACCGAGCCCGGCCATATTTTCTAAACCTACATCATAGGTCCACTCTAACACACCTACTTCTCAGAGCCATTTCCAATGTCTGCCATGACTTTTTCACTTCACTTATGGGCCCTTGTTTCTTCAAGTTTCCAGGAGCCATGCTACCAGTGTGTGGGGTCCTAGCCAGTGTGATAAATTCTGCATCATGAGAGCGTACTCTTAGGCTTGTCACTTCTCCTTCTCCAGGCTTCTGTCTCAACCTCCTTGACTTAGCCCCCTCAATATACAGTTCCATAATGTTCTCCTGGTTCCTGCAAGTACATGCTGGCAGGTGCTGTAGCTCCTGGCGGGTATGGTCCCTCTCCTATTCTAGTACACACAGCAGTTTTTCATCTGTGCTGTGACTTAACCCTAGTTATTGGTCTGATAACCATCAAGGGGAGTGATGTGTGTATTTGCTTGCAATACAGAGACTCTTGTACCATATTTAAGCTTTTAATAGGGAGGAGGAAATAAGCCTGGCAGCCCAGAGGTTTTGAGCTTTTTTGAGATTAAAGATTTTCAAGTGCATTAACCAAGATTTTTATATCCCATGTCACAATGCAGGCTCCTGATTAATCCTGGTCTTGGCATTGCTGTAGAAGACTTTTCAAGGTTGAGAATGAATACTTCCCTGGAGCTCTGCTACTCTTGTAATTAAGTCCTGTACATGGTCCTTAGCTTTTATTCTCGTGGCGGCAAGAGAAGGAGGTCTATCTATATACTACCAAGGATGCCCACTGGATTCCAAACTTGACATTTAATTATTAATTAGTTACCCTCTGTCTTTCATTGTGTTTCTTCAGGTAAGCCATATCAGAGGGGCTGGGTAAATTCAAGAGATGAGGTGGTCTAGCACTTACCTTTGTTGCTGTACATCGTATTCCTTTCATTTTGGCCTTAGCTGAGTTGGACAGGGCCCTGCAGGCTCAGACTCACATTCTTCTAGCAGTGTCACACTTCAAGTGTGCATCTAGCATCTTGCCACGTGGCCTTTTCTCACTCCTTGTCTCGAACTTTGCTTTGAGGGGAAACCATAATCATATAGGTGATGACATACCCCATAGCTTACTGTATAAAACTGTTGCACGCTTATATGGGCTTAGTAGTCAGGAATGTGTTGGTTGCAAGTGACAGAAACCAATTTAACCTGGATGACGTTTAAAAATATTAACTATCTCTTTTTCTATGTCTGTTCATCTGTCTGCCCGTCCTCTTTGGCTGTGTAACACAAAAAATCTGCTATGTTACTGTCTTTAGGCAGACCTTGGTTAAGGTGCTCAAGTGATAAATCTTGCCTGTTTCTCTCAATCTTTTTTTTTTAATTTGTATTTTAAAGATGTGGGGTACAATTCAGGGTTAGGTATACAAATGATCATTTTTTTCTATTTTGACTTAATTCTCTAACAGTTTCTCTCTTTGGGGTGATAAGGTGGCCATTAACACCTCCATGTTTAGTAACTTAGTAGATACACCTCTTTTCCTGAAGTCTCCCACAAAATTGTAAGACATCTCTCTGCTTGGCTCAGTTTTGGGTCAATAAATCCCAGTGTACGGGGGGAATGTAGGCAGCTGATTGGCCAACTCAGAGATATACCTCTAGCCACAGAAGATGATTTACATTTCTTGAGCCATATAGGTGGAAAGTGGATAAAATGTAGCTTCTTACAAGAGAAGTTGGGGTCCATTACTTGAAAAAGGAATATTGGACAGGAAAAAATAGTAGGAAAGACAGAAGACAGTCTGAATTTGCAGAAACAAAATGGAGTTGTCTCCAAAGGTTCTGAGTATTCCAGTTTGAAGATGTCTCAATAAACCAATCAGTATACACATTTCATGGTCAACTGTTATCTCAGAATGTTCTTTAAAACCCAAAGGTCCACAGTCTCCATGAGTGGAGTATTATTGTATTCACACCACAGATATAAGAACTAAAGGTCAAAGCTGCCTTACACATTATGTGACTTTGGAGAATTTCAATAAGATTTTTCTGAATTGAGATGTGCTATGAGTATAAAATACATGCCAGATTTGAAAGCCTTGATACAAAAAGTATGTGAAATGACTTTTTGAAAACATTGATGTTGATTGCGTGTTGACATGATAGTATATTGAATATCTTGAGTTAAATAAAATATACTGCTAAAATAATTTCATTTGTTTCTTTTTACTTTTTAAATGTAGCTTCCAGAAAATTTAAAGATACATGTGACTCACATTTGGGTGGCGTAGGCAACAGAAAGTGATTGCCTTATAGCTCTGGAAGCTAGAATTGTGGTCTAGCCTCAGTTTGAGGTTAGGTGTCAGCAAAACTGGGTTCCTTCTGAGGGCTGTGATGGAAAACCTGTTCCCTGCCCCTCTCCTAGCTTCTGGTAGTTTTCTACAATCTTTGGCATTCCTTGGCTTGCAGGTATGTCATTCTAATCCTCTGTCTTTATATAGTGTTCTTTTTACATCTCCTTCACATCTTCCCTCTACACATACCTGTCTGTGTCCAAATTACTCCCTTTTTATAATGACCTAGTCATATTGAATTAGGGCATAGCCTAATGACCTCATTTTAACTTAATTACCTTTTTAAAAACACTGTTTCCAAATAAGGTCACATTCTGAGGTACTGGGAACTTTGGAGAACTTAATTCAGCCCAGAATGCCAAGGTTTATCTGCCTCCAAGGCCCATGCTTTCCTGAGATACTAAAGTACAAGTGAATGAATTATAAACTCTAAGGAGAGGAGGCTAGTAAAGTGCTAACCAAGAAGGTGATAGGCAAGGGCCTTATGAGACAGGTAGGAGTCTCTGGGCAGATGATGGAATGATGTGGGTTGGTTCTTCTCATGACTTCTGAGCAGCTTGCCTTATTCCTTCCCCCACTTTATCCCCTAAGACTAAGACAGTCTTAGTCCATCTGGGTGCTGGAATAAAATATCACAGACTGGGTGGCTTGTAAACAATGGAAATTTATTTCTTATAGTTTTGAAGGCTGGGAAGTCCAAGATCAAGACACCAGCAGATTTAGTATCTGATGGGTACTCACTCTAGGGTTCATGAATGGTGCCGCCCAGTTGCTTCCTCACAGATGGAAGAGATAAGCTAACTTTCCAGGGTCTCTTTTATAAGGGCACTAATCTCACTCTTGAGAGCTCCACTCTTATAAGCTAATCACTTCCCACAGGCCTCACCTCCTAATACCATCACCTTGGGGGTTATGTTTCAACATATGCATTTGTGGGGCACATCAGCATTTAGTCCATTGCATTTACCTTCCTGGGGCCTCTATATCCCTTGCAAATTTGGAACCCCACAATTTCTTGAAAATACCAATTCCAACTCCACCTCTGGAAAAGATTTACGGATGTCTCAAGCAAAATTATCTGATCACACTTAATTCCAAAGCAGCATATTTTTTTTCTAAAATAAAATACCCTCATGATCACTTACTTCCCCTCTTGAATGTTTCCCAATATAAATTCATTTCCATGCTTGTGCAGTGACTGAGGGGCTGTTGGGTTGTTGCTATTTGGGGGTAAGACAGAGATGTATGAGGGAATCCTGGAAAATAGATGATGCTATCTTTACCCTGTTCAGACGTTGTTCATTACATACACTCAGTGAATGATGAATGGGCTGCAAAGACATCTGAGCCAGCTTAGTTCCCATGGCTAATTTGGTTGTATTTTTCAGAATGGTGACAGATTTATGGGTCAAGAAAATTTCTGTTTTTCTGTTGTGGCTGTTCATTTGAGTTCATCCATCCATTCATTCATTCAGTACAGCTGCAGGTAACTGTGATCAGCATGGTATACAGCGAGGGCTAGAAAGGCATCAGGCTTCTCCCAGTGGCTCTTTTCTTGGGGTCCCTGTTGATTAAATGAGAGATTTAGACAGGGGGTCAGGTTATTCCCGACAAAGACATTCACCCACTTGCCTGCTTCCCACCCATCCTTTGGAGCTCAACCCAGCCATCCCCTCTTCCAGGAAGTCTTTTCTCATCTCCCTGGCCTGGGTTCAATAACTCTCCTCTTGGCCTCCATAGTGCTGTGTGCTGCCCTCTAGCAGGGATGGACTCCACCATATTTAATGATCACTTTGCTCACCTGGCTCCACCATTTAGATTTCAAGCTCAGTGTAGGCAGGCCTTTTACAGTGAGCCCAGAAAGTGGCACATGACCAACCTGGTTTTAAGTGCATAAATAAATGAGTGAAAAACAAACAAACAAAAAACACTGAAATTCCTAGCATCACCATCTGCATGCATAGAGTAGCCTCTTCTTAATGTCCCCTTATGACAAGGACAGCAAGCCATCTTATAATGAACCTTACTTTATAAAACGTCCTCATTACTATTTATCTCATGAAATCCTCACAAACCTGTAAGACTGGGGCTAGAGATCACATTTTGCAGGTGAAGAAACTGAGGATTAGAGAGTAACAAAAATAACAAAGATGCAACACTTGGGTGTGCTGGGCACTGTCTAAGCTCTTATCATACAACACCTCATTTAATTCCCTAAAACAACCCTGGGAAGCAGCTCTTGTTATTCCCCTCTTCACAGGTGAGGGGCCTGAGAGCATTTCAGGAACATGCCAAATTTGCACTGCTAGTTGGTCTCATAGTCATTCTAGCTTCCAAATCAGCATGTCAAACAACTTGGAAAGAAGTAGAGTGCCTAGAATACTGCTCATGAGAGCTTTACAAATGTTTGCTGAATTAAAGCGACTTGGCCAAAGTCACACAGAACTACCTCTTGAATTCAACCTTCCTACTCAATTCTTCACCCAAGCAGAGAAGTCTTCCTGCCCAAGCTGAGCTCGGTACTTTCTTCCCCTCTTGGACACTGCATGGGCAATTTGCCTTATGATGGCTCAGCTAGGCTGGTACAGAGCTCAGAGCCAGGGTCTACAAGAGAAAGACAGTTCAGTGGTCTGGACACAGACATATCATGCTTTTATGTCACAGCCAAATTCTTACCCTGAGTATCACCCATTGCCCAGCACTACCTCACTCACTCAGTGCCCACATACAATGGGAGCAGCTGTACCCTCTGAGTCAGACCTAGCCTGAACTCTGCCTGGGCCATTGTAGCAGGGTGCTGAATCAATCTCATGATCTCTCTTGAAATTCCTTTCTGCTCATTGCCCCTCCTGCTCTGACTTCTATACCATAAATGATGGCTGTTATGGCAATGGACTGACATCTGGAAGGAATCCTGGAAATGATTTCTATGTCTTTGACGGGCGAGAGCTTGGCCTCCCAGAAGTCCAAGTTGTGACCTGTCCCCAGACCTGCCTCTACCTCACCATCCTTCTGAAGAGAATGGAATGTGGTGTCCACACTTGCTGGGCTGCATCTTGAGTGGAGAGTAGCAGAGTAGGGTGAGGAGCTGACCATAAACTCATGCTTACTGAGCACCTAGTTTGTACCAGGATTTCTACAGCATACTTCACACACATGATTTCACATACCACTGAAATATCCCTAAGATGGTTATCTAGTTGTCTTTGTTTTTCCAATAAAGGAACTAAGGTCCCAAAACACAACAATGTTCAGTAGCACAGCTATGGTTCACTCTCAGGCTTTCCCAAATCTCAGTCATAGTTGATATGAATACACCATTTATTCTTGAGTTGAATGCCATGTCAGTCTTCTCTTATTTGGATTCCATCCTTAGTGAATCTTGCTTCTTTCCCTGTATGCCTCCTTTAATCTCTTGCTCCACCTATCCAAAATTGTCTTCCCCAGTGAACTTCCTTTTGGAAAATCAAACATCATCTGACCACATTCCCCTTCTGCCACCCCCTCTCCTGCTCCTGTTTCTATCCTGAGCGTGTAGACACGGTATATTATTTGTCTAAAGTGTCTATGGTGTTAGATTCATCTGGATTCAAATTTCAGTTCTTGCCTTAGTTGGCAGACAAGTTTCTTCACTGCTCTGAGTCTCAGTGGTGCAATGCCTAGCCTGGGAGTTGTTGAAATGATGGGTTACCTGTATCCATCACAGAGGTTCTCCATCAATAGATATGAGGGGCACATTCATCATGTGTGGCTTGGGAAGCAGGTAGGTCTGGGTGTGGGTCTCAGCTCTGGCTGTAGTAGCTCCATTTTCTTGAGCAAGTTACTTATTCTGAGTTACCATGTCATCTCCAAAATGCTTAATTCACCGAGTAATTTATGAATTGAAGACTAAAGATAGTTGGTCTCACCATCCGTAAGCCCTGGCAAACAGTAATTCCATCTCCTATAATTTTGTCATTTCAAGAATGTTAGACAAATAGAATCATATAGTAGGTAATATTTTTAAATTGGATTTTTTTTCACTCATCATAATCTGTTCATGTTGTCGCATATAGCCATATCTTTTTTGTTTTTTTACTGAGTAGTTTGCTATGGTATGGATAAAACACAGCTTAACTATTCACAATATAGGAGAATATTTTAGTTGTTTCCAGTTTTTTAAGATTACAAATAAATCTGTTATGAAAATTCTTGTGATTTTTGTGTGGACATAAGTTTTATTTCCCTGGAAGAAAGGCCCCAAAGTACAATTGCTGCGTCATGTGGTAAGCATATTTTTAGATTCTTAAGAATCTGCCAAACTATTTTTCATAGTGGTTGTACCATTTTACATTCCTGTCAGCAATATTAAAAGGTCCAGTTTCTCTGCATCCTTTCCAGCATTTGGTTTTGCCATATTTTTTAAACCTGTCTAACAAGTATGTAGTGATATCTCACCATACTCTTAATTTCCATTTTCTAATTGCTAATAATGTTGACATTTTTCATGTGCTCATTTGCCATCTGTAATACTCCTTGGTGAAATATTTCCTTGTGCCTTTTGTTTATTTGCTAACTAGATTGCTTGTTTGTTTTTCCAGTTGAGTTTTAAGAGTTCCTTATACAAGCTAGACATGAGTCTGTTGTCAGATATGTGGCTTGCAAATATTTTCTTCCAGCGTGTCCTTTGTCTTTTCATCCTTTTAATAGTGTCTTTTGTAAAGGATTTTAATTTTGATAAAGACCAATGCATCAATTTATTCTTTTATGGATGCTGCTTTTGAAAACATGTCTGAAAACTCTTCACTAAGCTTTTCCTGAGAGGAAGAGCGCTTTGGAACTCTGAGTGTGGGGGAAGTCCACGCTCCTTACATGGTACTCTTCACTGACACCATGGCGGGGGGTGGGGAACTCCTTACTTGCCAGTGGGGATGAAAGTGCTAGCTTCTCACTTGACCTTTTCTAACCCCACCGTGGTGGGGAACAGGGAGGAAGGAAGAGGATTGAGATGCTTCCGTATATCCTGACAAGAGAGGATCACTCAGGACTCTGCTTGGTCTTTCCTGGTGGGGGTGGAGGTGGGGGTGCACTTTTTCCAGTGGTTTATGGCTGGAATAGAGTAGCTTCCTGTCTTCCAGCTACTCCTCGTTCGGTCTTTGGTTAGGGGGAGCAGGTTTTTGTTGGACTCTTTTTGTTTCTGCTGGCTGGCATTTCTGTGTTGCCACTTATTCAGCATCTGGTCTAAAATTTTTGAGGCAGAAAGAGAGCCCAGGGAGCACACCATTACATTGTTCCTTGGGTTCCAGGTTCTCAGTCAGTCTCCTTCCATTGTTTTATATATAATGTTCAGGGCTTGCAGTTGTTCTTAGAGGGAGGAAAAGAGAAAATTACGCCCATTCTACCTTCCCAGAAGTGGACGTCTGTGTGAGAAATTTTGACACAAAAACTACTCAAGATATAATGTTTTGGAGAAAAACATTACTGTGTACAAAATTTTTCTTTAAGCTTATCCACCAGATAGAAAGACATTCACTGTAGCCATCTAATAACAGGCTTTGGTTTTTAATTCCCTGGATTCAAATCCTGGCATCTCTACTACTTGCTATGTTTCTTTGGTCTAATTATTTCATACAGGTTAAATCATTAAGTATTTCTTATCTATGAAATGAGGATAACAGTGGCATCTTCCTCATAAGGTGGGATTGAAAATTTAAATGATACATGTCTAACAAAAAATAAAATAATTGCTTCTGGCAAAGCAATTAATAAATATTACTTATTTTTTAGGTCAGGTGTAGTGACTCATACCTGTAATCCCAGAACTTTAGGAGACCAAGGTGAGAAGACTGCTTGAGTTGCAATGCCACTGCACTCCAGCCTGGCCAGCAGAATGAGACCTCCAACTTAAAAAAAAATAGCTATTTTTACAAAGAGAAAAAATATATATAACAGTGGAGTCTGTGATTATTGCTGGCTGAATGACCTTCACAGTTCTCCTGTATTTCTCTGAAGCGGTCCACCTCTGTTCCTTTCTATCCTCTCTCCTTTCCTTCTAACCACCCTTCCTCTCTTTCCTCTCTTGCCTTCTTTTCCCTTCCTTCCCTTACCACAAACTAGCTGAGCTTTGTATTGGGCTGAAATACCAGTGGATATAGTCCTTTCCCCCAAGAAGATCATAGGCTAGAAGGGATGTCAGAAACATGAATGGAGCCTGGCAAATGTGTGTGTTGGGGGCTCTGACAGAGGCCTGGACTGGGTACGATGATAGCTCTTCAAGATACAGACAAACGCCATGGAGTTTAAGCCTCAAATGACTGCTGGCACTGAATTTAGTCACATCCACTTATAGGAAGGCATTAAGAATAAACTTTCCCTCTAACGTGTACAGCCAAACTCAGAATCATGAGGCACCAACCCTGCAGAAGCAACTGCGTATGTAGGAAAAGAGGAGGATTCTTTGAGAGGCAGATTTCAGCCTGATGTAGAGCTGCCATCCAGATGGTGTGTGGGATACTTGAGCTGGTGAGCTTCAATCCAGTAGATATTTGACAAACCCCAGCCAATTGTGTGCATGTGGATTTGAGGGAGTGCTTTAAACAAAACATAACAAAATCCAAATCAAATGTGTTTTGCTAAGAGCTGTGTTATATGTTGGAACTTGGCAAACACAGGATGGCTTCAGGTAGTAGGATTCTCCTCTGACTCTGGTGGTCAGAGCTCTGTGGAGGAATTTCTTCGGCCATGGGACTGACTAGCTGTCATGAAGGGTCATCTCCCTTCACGTGGCATAAATAATATATTTTACATGCCTATAATATTTTGTTATGCAGGCATGTAAATATCCATGCTATTTTCCATGCCTATGTCATACAGTCATGTAAACTCGCAAAGTTTTCTTATTTCCCACTCTTTTGTGGGTTGGCTGGCTTCTCTGCTGGTTTTATCCTGGGCTCACTCATGTGGCTGCTTCCGCTGAAAGAGTAGCCAGACTGAAGGTCAATGACGTTTCATTCACATGTTCAGAAGTTGGTGCTGGCTCTCAGCTGGGCACCTTGGTTCTCTTCCATGTGGCTACTTACCCTTTAGTAGTCTAGACTGGCTTCATGACAAGGCAGTGTTAGGGCCAAGTTCCAAGATAGCAAAAGCTGCCTTGCCTTTTATGGCCTGGGCTCTTGCCCTCCACTGCAATCCATTGGTCCAGAAAGGCAGCCCCAATTCATTGCGGGAGGAAAGTGCACAAACATGAGGACTTGGGGAGGCATGATCACTGGAGGCCCTTTCATAAGGATTTATCACAACATTAATACATAGAGGCTGTTTCCCCCATTTTACTGAAGTTCAGAGATATTTAGTAATTTACATAAAGCTACACAATGAGCTGGTGAAGAATTCAGGGTAATGCTTTGCCAAGTTCAAAATGGTATACTTGAACCTTAAAACAAAATACAAAGTCCTCACATTTATATATGTTTTATAATGTATGCTGTTTTCTGATCGTGATGATGATACCGATAAAGAAGTGATAAAACTACGGTAGTAATAAATCTTTGCTTAAGCCTCACACAAGTCTTGTTAGTTAAATCTATGTTGTATTGTGGGTATTTCCCTGCATTCAGTTCATAGGTTGCCATAACAAAGCAGCACAAACTAGGAATGTATGTCTCACTAGAGGCTACAGGTCTAAGATTAAAATGTCAGCAAGGCTGTCAGTGAGATGAATGCCCTTTGAAGCTGTGAGGGAGACTCTGTTCCATGCCTTTCCCCGGCTTCTGGTGCTTTGCAATCTTTAGCATTCCTTGGCATGAAGAAGCATCCACAATCTGATCTCTTCCTTCACCTTCACGTGGCCTTCTCCCTGTGTCGGTATCTACTAAAATTTCCCCTTTTCATACGGATACCAGGCATATTGGATTAGGGGCCCAATCTATTATAGTGTGAGTTCAGCTTAACTAAGAACATCTGCAATGACCCTATTACCAAGCAAAGTCATATGGAGGTGTAGGGGTTAGTACTTCAGCATATGAACTTGGGGGAATGCAAGTCAATCCATAGTACCCCATTATATATGTGTGTGAAATAAGACTTTGTATCCAGTTTTACAACAAAAAAATTGAGAGAACCCCACCTTCACACTCTGATGTACTGTTGCAGTGTTACACAGTTTTAAGGATGATAGAGATTGCCTTATTCACACAGAGAAGAGGATAAAGCCCCAGAGGAACACAGTGAGCTGCCAAAACTTACACAACCCCTGAAGTCAACATAGGAGCCAGAAGCCGGGATGCCTTATAGCCTCTTTGAGAAATGGTTTTGCCACATCACACTTTATTCTCATATACTCACAGTTTAGACCATTCCTAGACCTTCAGGAAACCATTTTAAAAAGCTATAAAGAATTCTTTGGTGAGGACTCCTAAACTCATAAACTCTTTGCAGTCTTAAGTTCGCTCTAAGAGTATAGCTAACCCTGAATTGTACCCCACATCTTCAAAATTAAAAATTAAAAAACAAAACAAAAAAAGAATATAGCCCCCGAGTCTGAAACTCCCTGAGCCCTCAGCCATAATTATCCTGAAAGCACTGGAAGTGTATTGTCCCCAAGATAAAGGGACATGTTTTTGTGTCAAGAAGAACAATTCAAGAATTTTCTCTCAGTTTACACAACAACTAGGTAAACCCACTCATGATGCTCTGATCCTATTAGTGATCATCTTTGCCAAGGTGGGGATTTAGCTATGTTTTGAAGAATACAGACATTGATATAATTTTTAAACATTTACTTTCAACCTTAAACAACTAGAAAAATGAACATATACGAAGGGGGAAGGAGAAATTTAAACAGAATCCAACAGTCACAGTCACACTAAGCTTAAAAACAGAGGTGGGCTTGGGAATAGAATTTTACGGAGAGGATGGAATCCTGTGGGGCAGAATACCAAAGGGAAGGCAGCTGCACAGGTAAAACGCTGGAGGTCTGCAGAGGGAACCCCTTAATTTCCTAGCTGAATCCTGATTTGGGCAGGCATTTGAGGCATGTACAAAGAGGCCGGTGAAAGATCCCTGGGAAATCAAAAGGGCAAACAATGCCTGCAGCTCAAGCAGGGTTGGGGATAGGTTATGTTTCTACCAGTCCATATAGAAAGATTTTATAATATCTGAGGCATTTGGTAGTGTACTTCCAAGGTTATTGCTTCTTATTGCTTCATAATAGTATACTTAAATTAGCTCTAGTCTAAAGGCCTGTTACTACAAAGTTGAGAAGTAAAAATCAAATTGATCTCAATAATGTAACTGCATCCCAGTACAAAGTCAAACACTATTTTTTTTTCTTTTTTTTTTTTTTTTTGAGTTGGAGTCTCACTCTGTCGCCCAGACTGGAGTGCAGTGGCCGCTCCCGGCCACCGCAGCCTCGACCTGCTGGGCTCCGGCGA
>CAUYQG010120858.1:0-21664 GCA_963574415.1 Tarsius wallacei | reverse complement strand
TTGGGAGGCTGAGGTGAGTGGATTTCCTGAGCCCGTGGGTTCGAGACCCGCCTGGGCAACTTGGTGAGACCTCATCTCTACAATAAATCAAAAATTAGCCAGGCGTGGTACCGCGTGCCTGTGGTTCCAGCTACTCAGAAGGCTGAGGCGGAAGGATCACCGGAGCCCAGTGGGTTGAGGCTGCGGTGGCCGGGAGCGGCCACTGCGCTCCAGTCTGGGCGACAGAGTGAGACTCTAACTCAAAAAAAAAAAAGAAATTGTATTTTAGTATTTATTCCACATGCATAGAATTTATAATGTATATTTATATGTATGCTGCATTTAAAGAAATTTTATAATTTTGTTCTTATTGGTCATAGCTTTCTAGACTGTAGTTTGGGTTGTTTTTATTGTAGTTATTTATTTGATCTTCAAAATGCCTGTGTTCCATATACAGTCCTTGATAAATGGAACTGAATGACCTGAATTGATTGCACTTTTGAGTTTCAGGTTTTAAGGCACAATGCATATCTGCTAAACTGTATTTATAAAATCAAGTCTCAAAAGTGCCTTATTCTCATATTTTTTGAGCTAGCATACAATATTATAGAATTGTCGCAAGTAGAAACCTTCCATGTTTGGTACTTTTGAAAGAACTATAAATATAAGCAATCCAATTTAGCAATGATATATGCTGCCTTCCAAATTCTAATCATATCTGTCCTTAGTTATAGCAATTTCCAATATAAAAAAAAACCTTTGGTGATGCTCTGACACATATCATTTTTAAGACCTAGAAATAAAGACCTGGACTAAGGCCAGTCATTTGAATCGTGGGGATAGCCATTCCAAAAATATCTTTTATAGTTATCACCGCTCACTTGTCACCATGATCTATTAGACTGCCCAGTTTCCTTACCAGTGGAAAAAAAAATCTTTTTTTATTTTCCATTATTTATCTTGTTCTTCTTGCATGCTTTCTGCCTCTCTGTAAGGTATCATTTAACTTGTTCTTCTAAATAAATCCATAGCAATCTTGGTATCATAATATCAAATGACTATTTTAGTTTTTATACTATCACTTCCTTTAAATAAGAAGTAACTCTTTTAAAAGTAAAGTTTTCAAATCCCATATAATCTATGAAATAAATGGAATGGGACAAAAGATTTTCAAACAAGTTAATGACCACTTTCTATGTAACAGCTCAATCTCAATTGCTGTATTTTTTCCATTCTAAGATGACATTGGCTACACATGCATCATTAATTTTAATAACAGCTTTTTGGGAAAAAACATATCACTACATTAATGCACACAATAAGTTTTAACTAACTGAGAAGAGCATGTATTATCCATACAGATACCTGTCACTCACTTTTCAAGTATCTTGGTATCTTAGTATGTAAGGCACAGAAATGAACCACTCAGAAGGACTTGCTGCCCAGGTATGGGAATGGTAGTCAGCAGACAGCCTCTCTAGCTGTCAGCTCCTTTAGCATCTGCCTCAGCTACAAAGAGTCTGTTGTATATAGGACCAAAAATTTTAGCCAGACACAGTATATTCTGACTGGCAAGATGGACCATAGTTTTTTTAGACCTGTATCACAGTTCTCTCTCAGCCCAATTCCGCTTTTTCTCCTTTCCTTTTACAGGCATTAATCCCTAGTAAACATCTGGCACCCCCAACTCCATCTCAGCATCTGCTTCCAGAGAGCCCAATCCGTAATATACGGGCAGAGTTTATCCTCCTTCACAATCAGACTCTAAAGTTCTTCTGACTTGCTTTTGCCACTTGAGGTTATTCACAGCACCATAGTACTGTGCTTATATTCATAATTCACACTCATGATCTTGTACACTTTAGCAATACTTGACAGTGTAATTTGGCTGCACCCTACTTCTAACTGTAGGTTACAAGTGTATTAGGTAGAGAGTTAGAATTATTTTCATATTAAGTAACAAAAACCCAACATTAAGCAAAAGGTGAGCTCATTGGCTCAAAGAACTATGAAAATGTAACACTTAAGATGTGGAAAAGGCAAGGATGCAGCTGAGACCCAGGAACAGTTTTGCTTCATTCCTCTCATTGCTGACCAGCTTGCTCCACATGAAGGGGAGTCTGTCCAGTGATACCTACCTGCTATCACTAATGGCTGAACTTAAAGATTCAGCCATAGCAAGATTTCCTTGATGCAGTCAAGTCCTATGTTCAAATATCCCATTCAGGCCCTTTTGCAAAAACCAGTAATTTGCTCAGGTAAGTAGAGAAAATCCTTCAATGTGGGACAAAATAAACCCTGAGGACATTAGGCTAAGAGAAATAAGCCAATCACAGAACAAATTGTGCATGATTTCACTCAGAAGAGTACTTAAAATAGTCAAACACACAGAAGCAAAGAATAGAATGGTGGTAGCCCAAGGCTGCAAGTAGAAAAAAGGGTGTTGCTAATCACTGGACATAAGATTTCAGTTATTCAAGATAAATAAATTCTAGAGATCTACTGGGCAACACCATGACTATAATTAACAATACTGGCCAGGCACGGTGGCTCATACCTGTAATCCCAGCACTTTGAGAGGCCAAGGTGGAAGGATCACTTAAGGCCAGGAATTTGAGACTAGCTTGGGAAGCATAGCAAGATTCCATCTCTAAATTTTTTTTTTAAATCTACCAGGCACGGTGGTGCATGTGTGCAGTCCCAGCTACTTGGAAGGATCACTGGAGCCCAGGAGTTGAAGGCTGCAGTGAGCTATGATCACCCTACTGCACTCCAGCCTTGGTGACAGAACAAGACCCTATCTCTAAAAAACAAACAAAACTAGTACCATATGATACATTAAAAATCTCATGTTGTGTTCTTACCACAATAAAATCAATTTTTTAAGTATAATACAACTGAAACTTTAAAAAAAAGCATTGTATGAAAGCATAATGAGAAACAAGTTATTTACTTAGCCAGTACGCTTCTCTATAGATTATTTAGTAACAGTAAAGAGAAATATGGTAGTATTATAGTAGAGAAATCTGGTGAATACCACCTCAATAAAATGACAAAGTTAACATCATCAACATTAAGACAAGTTAACATCCAATGTCTTCTGATATAAAGTACTGAAGACATAAGATTGTTTATATAGAATTCTTGCAAAAAATTCATTACTTAAATCTAATCATAAGAAAACATCACACAAATTAAAATTAAAAGACATTCATCAAAACAACTGCTCTGTGCTTTTCAAAAATGTCAGCCATGAAAGAAAAAAATAGACTGAGGAAGAGTTCCAGATTAAAAGAAATTAAAGAGGCATGACAGCTAATTGCAGTGCATGATTAGAACATAAATTGGGGAGAAAAAAAAAATTTTAGGACAATTGGAAAAATTGAATATGGAATAGATAGTAATATTGTATTAATGTTAAATTTCCTATTTTTATTATTTTATTTTGTGTATCATTAGCTTCTGCTGCACAGCAAACCACCTTAAAACAATGCTTTAAAGTCATAAACATTAACTCTTTATCATGGTTCTACAGATTAGCTAGTAATTCTTCTAGACTGGGCTGACTCCGCTGAAGCTGTGCAGTCTAGATAACCCAACCCACACTAATGACACTTGGCCTGATGTCAACAATGATGGGTGTTTGTTTCTTCTCCTCTAGTAGCCTAGCCCCAGTATGTTCACATGGTGGCAGATACATTCCCAGTATCAAGGAAGAACAAGTCTCAAATCACATGTATTTTTTAAGCCTCTGCTTATATCAATGTTTAATATTCTGTGTCCAAGACAAGTCTCAAAACTAAGCCCAGATTTAAGGGACAGAGAAAAAGATTCCCACTGATGATGTGAAGAACATTAAAGTTACATTATAAAAGGACAGACATACAGTATGGGAGAACTATTTAGCCATTTTGCAGTCCATCATACTATACTTTAAAATGCCCTTAGAAAACACAGACTGAAGCATACAAGGATAAAGATGTATAATATCTGCAACTTATAAACAGTACAGGAAAAATTAGTATGTGTGCATGTATGTGTGTATGTGTACAGAGAGAGATGAATCAAATGAACAAAATGTTAATAATTGCCAAATTTACATGAATGATATAAGAAGGATACGATAGGGGTTTTTTGGTATTATTCTTACAACTCCTTAAGTTTACAATTATTTCATAATAAAAAACTTTTAAAATCCCATCGAAGTATTAGATCTCATCAATTTGCACCCAGGATTATAGGATCACTGTAGTAACACAGGAGTACAAGCAGGAACAACGTAAGTGAGATAAGTAGGTCCTTAAAGGAAGGTACTAGAAGACTATTTCAAGAGTGTCCCATGTTCTGGATTTTGGGTACTTTTCTATTTATTTAGACTCACATTTTCATCTTTTTTCTTACATGAATTATGTATCACTGAAAATTGTGCCATTTCTCTCTAATGTTAAGTGAAACCTTTAGTCAGATAGCTGGTGAGCACCTGAATAATAATCCTTTCCCACCCATCAGGTTTTTTTTTCACCTTTGTTTCAATTTCAGTTCTGTCTGGCCACAAAGTCATACTATTTCCACTTCACTTTATTCTGCTCAATTGTAGCACCAGAAAATGACTGCAAATGGCATTGGGGTCCCTAAACACATATTTTTAATTATTAATATCTGAGAGAATTATTTTATTATTTGACTATTATATGAACAATAAAATAAGTAGTTAAAATAATTTATTTTGAAATGAACTATTTATAGCTCACTAGTCGGTAACCTAAACATAAATATAAGAACAAAAATTGTAAATGCAACACACTAATAAAAGATAATATTCTGACATAACTTCAGCTTGTTTCTGAAGTTGACTACTAATCTCATCTCACTAGGGCAATAGAGCCTTCTGGGAAATTTGCCGTTACACATAAAAGAGATCTACAACCACATATGCTTGAAAAATATTGGGTAAAACCAGCATTAAATAGTTTCTGGTAATAAGCTAATTTTTACTGGGCTTCTTTTAAAAGTAGCTATCGGCCAGGCTCAGTGGCTCAGCCTGTGATCCCAGTATTTTGGGAGGCTGCAGCGAGTGGATTGCCTGAGCCTGCGGGTTAGAGACCAGCCCAGGCAATTTGGCAAGACCTTGTCTCTACAATAAATAAAAAATTAGCTGGGCATGGTTGCACACCTATAGTTTCAGTGACTTGGAAGGCTGAGGCGGAAGGATCACTGGAGCCCAGCAGGTCAACACTGGGGTGACTATGAGCGTGCCACTGCACTCCAGCCTGGGCGACGGAGTGTGACACCAACTCAAAAAAAAAAAAACAGCTATCTTCTACAGCATTTAGTAAATATATTTAACAGTGGAACTATTTGCTCGTGAAGCATCTTTGTGAGACTGGTATTATTAGGATACTAATTTTTTAAAAAACCTTAGGCATGAGTGACCACAGTATTATCTCAGGTTTGGTTCTACTTTGTGTCACTCTCTTTTTATCTCCGGCACTTGTAACCTCCTTTGGCCCTTTCCATCCCCTCTCTTGTTTGTGTCCCTCTCAATGAATACCAGTCAATGTCAATTTCAAATTGGTCACACCCTTGAATCTAAACTGGAATGCATTAATTTCAGAATTCTATACTACACAGTAGGTATAGTGCTGTACTACAGGGTCAAGCAGACCCGAGTCCAAACCTGTGTCCACCACTTCCAAACTGTGTGGCCTCAGGAGGTTTACATGACCTAAACCTCTGTTCCTCTATATTTAAGATGAGAAAATTTAAAATACATACTTCTAGGTCTTCTGAAAGATTTAAAAGGCTTTTAGAAGGTTTAATATTGTATGGCATGCAGTAAGTGTTCAGTAACTAATAGCTCTCGTAACAAGTTCTTAGTCTTCATGTCCATAGTTGCACAAAAGTCAGTATATTATCTAATTTCAGTTGAACAAGATATTTTGCCCTATTTACTACTAATAGATGAATGAAGTGCCAAGACATTGGCAATGTGGCTATCTACGTATAACAGAGATATCTTCTCCTCTATATGTGGCTTTCTTAGAGGACACTGATGTGTCCTGGCCCTGCCCAATGGTAAAGATTGAGTAGATCCATTCCTTCTCCTTACTCCACTAAATATCCAGGGCCCTCTTTGTGGCTTGAGTGTTATTAGGTTGTGTGGGAGAGCATCCTCATACAGCCCATAAATGGTAGGTATGCAAAGACTCAAGGCAGGCACAGGACATCTCTTTTCACCTATTTGATGACTCTGAATGTAAGAAACTCAAAGTCTCACATATTCAACAACTGGAAAATTAGTGAGCAAGTCATCAGTAGATGATACTATGACTCATACAATGACAAGACAATCAATAGGAGGGCTCTTGAGGGACACAAGCCAGAGAGTTCTTAGTCACTAAGATGCTCTCTTCTAGAAGCTATCCCAAGACAGTGTACTTGGATTGGTTCTCTGGTCCCATTCAGCTCTGGAGCATAAGAGAGGTGACCCTCTTATTGGCCCTTCCCTCAGGCCACTCACTTGGCAACTTCTGGGCCACAAACAAATATGGGAACATCCTCAGAAATGGTGCCAGGACATCTGAATACAACCTCTCACATCAGATTATACTCCTCTTGTTGTCTATCAATCTCCCCTAACCTGAGATTCTCTCAGAAACCTGCTAGCCCAAATGGAGACTTTATGAAAATTAGGAAAATCACTTTCCTCATGACATTTTCTTGTCGCCTATCAGATAATCATCTAAATAATGTTTTAAACCTAAGCTACATTAGAAAGAGCACCTCTTGGCATTTGTACAAATTAGAACTGACACATTTGTAGGCAGAGGCTCTAGGTCTTATCCCCTCTTGGTTAAGCTCTTGGATTAACAAAACTAATCCTACTTTCTTTACTCAGACGTTTGGATAAGGCCTCTTTTTCTAAAGACACCATCCCTAAATTCCAATTTTCTCTTTGAAGGGAATCTACCTTTGGTGATTTAGAGGTGAAAAAGGAAACTGAGAGAAAAGCAATCACAAATTAATTTATATCAAATAACCTTGATAATGTACACACTGAAAAGGGCCTGCAAACCCTTGCTGCCCTGTTATGATAGAAGAGAATCTATTGACCTCCTTAGCTGTAGGGAGAAATAAAAACTTCTTAGTTGAGTTTTATCTGGAGTGTTCTTTCCCATTACCCAGAAGCTCTCAGAATGGATTAGCTTCCTGAGTATCTATGTAGCACAGCACCCCATCTTCCATTATCACAAGTTACTCTGCTGCCTTCTCTGTGTTTTCCTATTTAGCTATTTGTTCAGAGTGAAAGAGATGGAAATTATAAAGCATACATATATGCTATTCTACACTTTAAAGCATTTACATATAAATTGTCTAGCACACAAAAACAGGATCAGGTATTCCCAAAGTGGTCTCCAAACCAGCAGCACTAGCAGCACTAAAGCTTGTTACAAGTGCAAATTCTTCATCCACCCCAGATCTATTGAGCTAGAATAGGTCCACCCTAGATCTACTGAGCCAGGAACTTTGGGGGTACAGTCAAATAATCCAAGCCTGAACAACTGCCCCAAGTTGTCCTGATGCTTGCTAAATTTTGTGAACCATTGCTCTAGATATTAGACCAATGAGAGCCATTTCAGTATTAAAAAGAACTCTTCACTCCATCAACAGATAAGATTTAATAATAGTCAGCGGTTCCCACATCAGTTAACCATGGAGATAGATTTAGTCTTCTGTTAAATCTTCTCCAACCTCCCTACATGTGCCTAGGTTGGCTCCTGAGGACTTACTTTCTGGTTTTCACATAAAGGCAAGAACATCATTCTGAAACTAGTTCCCAGGGCCATGCATCATTTCCTACTGCTTCTGTAGTTGAAGTGGACCCTGCTTCTTATATTCTTGTTGTTTACTTCAAAAGTCATGACTTTAAGAACTCTAGCCCTTGACTTTAAGAACTCTAGCCCTCTCATTATTGTAACCTGTGCTTACATGGTTTATACTAGCCTCAATACTTTATGCCAGCTTGAACTGAACTTGCGGCAGCATTCTACTCAGACTAAATGTTCTGGTTGACTAGCTCCTGCCCCCATCCTATACTTTTCCCTATTTAGTGTCATTTTCTCTGCATTTTACCCAGCAGAAGTTGCCAGGTTCCCACATAAACTAAATCTGGTATATCATTGTGACTCTCCTGCTTTTTCTTTTGTCCTAAAATCCAAATGATTCCACTAAAGCTGTGATTGTCCATCACCATTGCTGTGGACTGAACTATGTCCCTCAAAAAATCATATATTGAATCCCTAACCCCAAATATGACTTTATTTGGAAATAGGGCCTTGAAGGATGTTATTAAGATTAAATGAGGTTGTAAGGACAGAACTCTAATCTGATAGGATCTGCATCTCTACAAAAAGTGGGAGAGATAGCAGTGATCTCTTTCTTGCTATACTGGTACAGAGAAAAGGCTATCTATTAGCCAGGAAGAAAGACTTCACCTAAAACCAGGCCTAGTTGCACCTCAGTCTTGGAATTCTAGCCTCCAGAACTGTGAGGAAATAGCCTTTCATTGTTTAAGCCACCTAACCCATGGAATTTTGTTTGACAGTCTAAGTAGACTAATATAATTTTTGTGAATTGGAAATATCTGGGGGAAGTTTTAAAAAATACATACCCCATGGCCCTCGTATTAACACCTCTTAGAAGTTTCCCAGATTATTCTGTGCGCAGCAAAGGTTGAGAACCCTTGGGGAAGTCTTTAGTTTGTAGAATTGAATCCTTGGGTCTATTTTAAAAAGTCTGTTTCATTGACATAACTTGAGAACTAGAGAGGATATCTTTAAATTTAGACAAATCTGTTCTCCTATTTCAAGGAATCCCCAAATAGATGAGGAAGGCATGGTTATAGCTTGCCAGCTTGAGCAACAGAATGTAAACTGAACTTGAAATTAAAATAACTTGAGAATAAGTCAGTTCAAGATTTTTTATGTAATAACTTATTAAAGAGCTCTTATTTTTCTGTTGAAAGTAACTTTCTAAGAAAGAAGTAAAATTAGTAAAGAAACCCTTATCAGAGCTGTACTTAAGACAGGGTCCTAACCTTAAAGCATAACATTTGAGAAACATTGTCTAAATTTAGCCAAAATTAAAAGAAATTGCCAATACTCTACATAGCTCACCTTCAAAAGAGAACAGTATAAGATGAATGAAAGTAAGTAGAAATGTATCTGGAAATAAAAATCCTACTGACATCTCCAATTTGAAGAAAGGTATGTTGGACAGAGTTGTATTGCAGAAAATAAACTCCAGCCTAGTTAGTCAAAGCAGAACAGGATCTATTGCAGGAAATTAAGTACTTGTAAAATTGTTGGAAGGTCAAGAGAAGCAGGATTGAATCTGAATAGCTCTCAAAGCCACACTGCCTCTGCTAAGACCAGAAAATCTGCTTCTGCAAGAAACTGCTATATCAGAGAGCCACTTTCTAAATTAGGAAGCTTTAGTCAATGATCACAGAACCATACAGCCTCTATCATTCTCTATCTATATAAGCAAAATGAATGGCCCACATCCATGAAAATTACCCATGTAAATCAATTACTAGTCAGTGTATCACAAAAATTCTTCTGATTGGTGTAATCTAAATCATGTCCAGAATTCTAGCTGCAAGAGAACCTGGGAAATGTGGTTTTTAGCTTGTCAGCCTCTGATTCTAGAAGAAGATTGGAATATTTCTCTTAAAACCTACTTTCAGTTTACTCAGCATCTATACACAACCTATTTTACATACTTGTATTTCCATACAACAAAACAGTCTCCAAATTAAGCATATCTGCTTTAGACTTTCAGCTATACATTAGCAGTCATAGGAGACATATGCCTCCTTCTGTTTCTCCTTCGATAATTAGAATCAACTATGCGCACCAATACAGGATTACTCTCTTTTTCCTAAGAAGGCCAGTTGGTAGTCTCATCTTCCAATTAAATACCTAATCCCCTGGAGGATGCAATCTTCTCTTAGACACTCAGATCTCTAACCCAGCAGAGCCTAAAATTTCAGCAGCAGGAAGCAAAATGTTACAAGTAGGTCATTTGGTATAATAGTGAGAGATGCCACTCCCAAATCTCTCACTTTGTTTTCGGGCATCATGTACTCCAAACACAGGGGAAATATGCTAATTGGTGGTTCAAGGTAAACATCACATTTGTGAGATAGCACTTCCATCTCACAAGGAGTTGTTTCTTATATGTTGTCATGACTGAGTCTTCAGTAGGCCATTCCATAGTTGTACGTGAGTAATTGCTTCTGAATGGATATTACCAGTGAAATCCCAGAGGTATCAACCTGATGCCTTATTTCTTTTGATAAAAAAATAGTTCCTTGGTCAGAAAAAGTATTGTGTGGCATACTGAAAATAAGTTATTTAGTAAGTCCTCAGATGTTTTCTGGCAGAAGCATAGTAAGTAGAGAAGGCAAATCCAAATCCCGATTAAATAATCCATTCCCAGCAAGGAAACCTGCTGCTCTCTCTATGATGAAGGGGGCTTGATGTAATCTGTCTACAACCAAGTCATCTGGACATTATTCATTGTTCCTTGGGCAGCTAGTTGATACATACCTTATTAACTATGATGGATAAAAATTCATGTTATAGAGAACCTCCAGCTGAGCTACCATAAATATTTCATTGTCTTGATTTGTTCATTAACCTGCTGAGTAAACACTGGAGTGGCTAGTGAAAGATTTTCTTCTCTCGTCTACCAATTGACCATTATATTCACTGGATTTGAGAACCTTTTCTCAGAGTGGGACCATTTGAGAGCAGTCATAAAGGACACATGCCTCAGCCTCTGGGTCCATCAAAATGGTCCATTCATTACTCATCAATTCTCCAATCTTCCATTTTCTAACCCAAAAACCTTAGCGGTTGGTTATTAATACACACACACACACACACACACACACACACACACACACACAGAGCTATCTTTCATTCTAGACAAAACAGACCATTAGACGTATCACTGTACATTCTGCCCACTGGATTTTCTCCTCTGTCTTTCAGTAACACCTTGAGCAAAGCTGCAATGCATCTACAGCTAATGCACTTCCCATTTCACACCACATATCATGAGAAACCATCTTCAAAAAGATCTTTCTCAGGTCATGTTGAACTTCCCATCTGGTGCTGGGGGTGGTTTAAGGAAAGAATGGAGTGCATGAGAAAGACTTGCGCACGCCTTAGGCATATATTATACCTTCACCTGAGGATGGAGTGCTGCTGAACATACCCTAATTTGTGACTTAGTGAATCAGACACCACCCAGTTCATGAGGCATAGCTCTGAGGATTCTATAGCTATGTATCTAGTCTTTGCTAGAATCTAATTGCACACAAAGAATTGTTCTTCAAAAGAATTGTTACCACAGAGAGCATAACATACAAACTCTGCTAGTTATTGAATATATATGTGCATATATATATAATATCTGCATACATACACACACAGTTATGTGCCACATGATGACATTTCAGTCAATAATAAAACATATATGCAACCATGGCCCCATAAAATTATAATCTTGTACTTCCTGTATCTTTTCTTTGTTTAGATATACAAATACTTAGTATAACGTGTGAACTCTGCTAGTTATTGAATATATATGTGTATGTTTAGATATACAAATACTTACCATTGTATTGTAATTGTCTACAGTATTAAATATAGTAATATGTTGTACAGATTTGTATCCTAAGAGCAATAGGCTGTACCATATAGATTTGGAGTGTAATAGACTAAACCATCTAAGTTTGTGTGAGTACACTCTATGATACGCACACAACAACAAAATTGCTTAACACTACATTTCTCAAATCATATTTTTGTCATCAAGCAACACATATAACTATATTTTTTAATTTTATACATAAATTCTATACCAGGAACTAGAAAATAACTGTTATATATGTTATAAATATATGTATATATGTGTGTGTATATATATATATATATGTATGAACCTATCAAATATACTTTAAGATAGACATGAGCCAAAACTGCATTTCTCACTAGAATACATAAACCCCCACTCTGATGAGTAAGCCACAGTGACAGCTTGGTTCCCATGAATTAGTGTTATTCCAGAGCTGGTGTCAATAATCACTGAAAGGTCTAAGTATCTTCCTTTATGCCATACTTACCTTATTATCAGCAATGGAAAGAAGATTTGCAGTATGTAAGTTTGATGGTTTGGTCACCTTTCTTCAAGAATCCGTGGTTGCCTGAAAACTTGGATTTGATGGTGGCCAGGATGAATAAAATAAAGATGCCATAAATTCTTTGGTATAATAAAGGAGGAAGACTCCAAGTCACAGGGAGAGCAAACAATGATTCCTTTTCATCCAAGAGGCTCAGAGGTCATGTACTGACATAGGTCTGGAAATTGGTAGGAAGGCCACGATTATCATGATGCCTCAGGTCAGGCATATGTTCCCAGACCTTGAATTTGTTTTTTTGTTTTTTTGTTTTATCTATTTTATTCCCAGGGTCCCAAGATCAATAAGCCACCACTAAATACTTATGCCATCAAATTGCTACTACATTTCTTTTTATTGAAATAACTGTGCTCAACCTTTGTGTTGTGGTTAGTGCCACATTTGGCCTTTTCTACGTAAAATATCATCCTCCCTACAAAAGCTGTGATTCTGCTTAAATAACAGCATGTGCTGTCTTCATTTCCAGTCTATAAAAGACAACCATGGCTTGTCAAAAAAGATTCTTTATCAATGCATTTATCAATGATTTACATAATCTTGAGAGACAGAGTTATAGAGAAATTGAACTAAGCCCACATATGAAACCCATTCTAAGATTTGCATTTCTTCTTTTTTATAATACCAAAATGCTTGGGGCATCTCAATTTCATTTACCCTAAGCTACCATTAAGCATAGGATTCAGTCAGCCATCAGACCAAACAGAAACACTCTCAAATGCTCAAGCCTCACACTGAATCCCAAATCTCTGATAATTGTTTCTATATCAGTGAATTCAGGTCTACCAAAACCTTGGTCTACTATCCTCAAAATCCATTCCCCACACATAATCTCCAACCTTCTTCTGTTATAAACATATTAGCAAAATCATTTAACTCCTTTCATTTATAAGCCTTTTCCCTTTAGGCTTGACATTGCAAATGTTCCCTGAGCTATGCAGGGATCTGACTTTAGCTACAGGTGTGGAAGCAATAAAGATAGTAGGGATACTGGAAGAGGAAAACTGTCATCCTTTTGCAAGTGACCTGTCAGACAAGCTGTTATAGGGTCTTCAAATAAGGCAAGCTAACATCATTGAACAAGGAAGGAGTTGCTTCAGCTGGCAAGGGAGACTTCGTTAGGTTCAAGGGTGCAGAGTATGCATATTTATTTAAGTCCTCCTAAATGACACCATTTCAGTGAGGAAGCTTAGCTTATTCCAAGTCAATGTTTCAAATTTTGTGAAAAACAAATTGTAAAACTATAAATTCAACATACCTTATAATTCAGCAACCTGCAGCATCAGACTTTCCATCTGATTTCCATATAAATTAGTCTTGGGGCTACAAAAGATGAAAGATTTTTCAGAACAGTTATAGAAATTCCTTGATTCTCAGACAGTTCTTAGAGCTAGAATTTAAAATATTGAGATGAGCCTATCACTTTCTTTTAGTTCACAAACACAGTCTGGAAAAAATCAGCTCATACCAAAGTCTTCCTCATGTCCCATATCATGGTCTATCACAACAGTCATTCTCATTTCCAAACCCTTGCCTTCAAGAGGCATATTAATTAAGATGACAAGAGGTGATAATTGAAGCATTTGTTACTCAGTGCCATAATAGCTTTTAAGAATAATCAATTGCTATTTTTTTAATGTTCTATTGCCTGCAACCACTTCTGGTACTAATTATGTCATCGCTCGTGGCTCAGTTGCACACAACAGAATCCACTTTAAGTAGTTTAAGTGGAAAAAGTTTTATATAGGGAATTTGGGCTTACATAAATTTGAAGAATTGGAGGAACAGGCCAGGCTAGTTTCCCAGGACCCACTCCCTAGTCCTCACAACCATTGTGCCTCTGCTGTGAATGAAAAAGCAACCATTGTCAATGTAGGAAGATAATAAATCAGGAGTCAGTTTGCACTATTGCTGACTGCAAAACTATGCTAAATTTGATGTGAATGGAACACTGCCACTACTGTGACAGGAAACAGCTGGGTCAGGACACCATCTCCACATTAGAAACTCTCCACTTCATACATTGGCTCCAGAACCATGTTACCTCTACACTCTATACTCTACCTCTTTCCCCTGTGTTCATTTCTTTTAATCAAAGTCTAATGCAATAATATCGGATTGGTGAAACTTAAATCATATCTAAATCAAATCTAAAATTTCTGGAGGGTCTGAGAATATAGTTTCAGCTTTCCATTCCCATCATACAAGAAAAGAAACCTGGGATGAATGTTAGCCAATATCACTGTAGTCCCCTTTCCACTGAGTAACAGAAGCACTTTAAAAATCACAGTGATAGGCCTAGAAAAGCTGGCATATTGTGCCATATTTTGTCTCTGTTCACAAATGAGGGGAAGACAGGGAAAATGTACTAACTTCCATCGTCACAGTCAATGATTAACATCCACAAGCCATACTATTGGGCAAATTGTGTTGACACGCCTACAAAAACCATGGGACTTTTAAAAACACATTTATTGGGGGTATAATTGCTGTAAAATAAACTATATATATTTAGAGCATACAATAGGATGAGTTTTCATACCCATGAAAACATTGACACATCAAGATCAAATGATCACATCAATCAACCTCAAAAGTTTTTTCTGGATTCCTTTGTAAACCACTCTATGAAAGTTCTTTTTAATGTATCAAATAATTAGTGAACTCATTTTTTTTCTTTTTCTTTTTTTTTTTTTTTTTTGAGTTGGAGTCTCACTCTGTCACCCAGGCTGGAGTACAGTGGCACGCTCACGGCACCACAGCCTCGACCTGCTGGGTTCAGGTGATCCTTCCATCTCAGCCTTCCAAGTAGCTGGAACTACAGGCATGTGCCACCACACCCAGCTAATTATTGTAGAGATGAGGTCTTGCCAAGTTGCCCAGGTTGGTCTCGAACTCATGAGCTCAAGCAGTCATCTCACCTCGGCCTCCCAAAATGCTAGGATGGTAGGCATGAGCCACCAAGCCCAACCAGTCAATTCATTCTTAAACAGGAAAACAAACCAACCTCCCCCTTACCATCCCACTGCCAACAAAGCAGGATACATTCTCAAATTCAAAAAGTTTATCTTCTGGTACGAAAATTTCAATTCACTCATAGACAATCCAGGAAAAAGCACATACATTGGGGCATAGCTCTAATTCTCTCCTTGCCTATCACAAAAATCGAAATGACTACATAAATAATATAAACCATTGGCTTTTAAATGTGTATAGCAGCATACTGATGTATAACTAACATCACAGATGTCCTTCCAAGTTTGGATCAATATGGCAAAAATTTTATTTTCTACAGCCAAAAACATACTATGGTGGTAAAGCCTATCAGCAATTAAGATGAGCAGGTCATACAACACAGATATAATTTGCAGCCAGTGAGATAGGAAAAGGACAACAAATAGTGGTAAGAGGAACACCAAAAGATTCTGTGTTTACTAAAACAAAACAAAAAATATAAAATTTGTATTGAGTATATGAAGAAGAATTCCAAGGCACCTAAACATCAATATAGCACTAAATACTACCAAGGGAATAGTGTAATCAATATCAAATCGATTACCCTAAAATTCTAGTTTTCAGAAATGTGATATGAACATAAATAAGATGGGAACTACCTGGGGTGAAGGGAACAGAGAAACATCTAAACCATGGGTCTATGACTTTGCATGCCTCAGAATCACCTGGAGGTCTTTAAATGTAGATTGCTGGGTTCCAATCAAGAGATACTGATTCAAAACATTTGGGATAGGAGCCTAAGAATTTGCATTTCTATTAAGTTGTCGGATGATATTTATACTACTGGTTTGTTGACCATACTTTGAGAGCCAATGACTGAGTGAGTGTGACTTCCAACTTAATTCCTAGGAGTATTCATATGGAAATCAGAGAAGCAGAGAAGGCAGCCAATAAACCTTGGCCAACTATATGGGCATGTAACATAACCAGAGAACTTTCCCCAATAAATAGCAGAGTAAAAAAGAAAATAAAAGAAACATCTAACCTATGCAAAAATTCTAACCCCCAAAAGAAGAATAAGATAAAAGCATGGGATGAAAACAGTAGAAGAACAAAAGGTAATTTTACAGTCAGAAAGAAATCTTTTAGAAAATAACTAATTGACCTCTAATAAGATTTAGAGAGATCAAGGACTTTATAAAATGAGAGGCATATGATGAGATAATATGACAACCAAAATGAGAGGAAAAGAGAACTGACAAGGGAAAGGCAACAAATGAAGAAAAAGAAACATCATTGGGGAAATTAACATAGTATTTTCAGCAGTGAAAAACAAAAAAAAAGTAGAGAAAACAAAGTACATAATGTAGAAGACAAGCTCAAGAGAAGCATACAGAAATAAAGATGAAAGAGATGAGAAAAAAATTAAAGAGAAAATGACGGATATGAAGTAAAAGCAACAGAGATCCAATATATAGCTAATTTGTATGCCTGACAAAAACAACAAAATAAATAATTGAAAAATAAAATTTTCAAATATGTTATGCTAAAGTTATATTTCTGATTTGAAAAACCTGCATATAATAAAAAAGAAATACATATCCTTTTGAGAAATGGCAGTTCAAAGTTAACGAATACAAAACTACTAAGCAGAAGAATCATGTCACCTACACTCACATTACGGAAGTTCTGCCTCAGGGCCATTGCCTCAGCTTCATCTCTGTCTAGTTGAAACACGTCACATGGCTGGGTGATTCTCTTCCTTCTGTTTTCAGGTCTAATGTTAAATTCTCAGAAGCCTTTCCTGATCTTCTTATATAAAGTATATCTTTGAATTGCTATTGCTGTACCACCCTAAGTTTGTGTTTCTTGAAAATTATAGTTTTTGAAACATATCTTGTTGTTAATTATTGGTAACGTCACAGTAGAATTTAAGCTCCACAAAAAGAGGAACTTATATTTGCCTGGCTGACCACCACTGTGTTCCTAGCATTTGCTACAGTGATGGGCACATAGTAGTTAGTGAATAAATGTATTGACTATATAATTAAATAAATATAAAGTTACTGTAATTAAAACTATATTTTCAGATGGACAGATCAAATGGAATTAACTAAAAAATCTAGAATTAGACCCAAGCATGTACAGGAGTTCTGAATACATTAAGATGACATTTTAAGGTAGGGAAACATATTCAGTACCTAGTGCATTGGTGGCCATGTGGAAAAATAAATAAGGCTCAATCTCTTGTGTGAATGGTTTTTGAGACAGTCAAGGAACGGTGAATAAGTTGGCATAAAACATAAAGAAGAAAATAGGCTCAGAAAATCAGATGTCCATGAAGTCAGAAAGCCCTATGAGATATAAACCCCTAGGATTTTGCAGGATTTTGTTGGAAGCCTTTCCGAAACATGGACTAGAGGAATATATGAATCTTATTTAATTCTGAAAGAAAATCAGACATCTGGGTTAGTAAAGAGGCACTGAAGCAAGAACTTAAGGAAGAAAGATGAACAGTTTTGATTGCATACAAATTTAAAACTGTATTACAAAAGTAATACCACAAGTAAGACTGAATAAAAAATGGCAGCCCAAATTAAAATGTGCTACATATTAGGTAAACAAGTATTGTTTCTGATATATAAGTAACATTCATAAGTCATGAAAATTTTTGAAAGACACAAAGAGACAATTATATCCACACATCACCATTGATCTTACTCTTCTTCATATATATCATATATATACTGTATATGGTATATGTATAGTATGCCTATATATCTACATATACATGTAAATTGATGTTAACTATAGTCAAAGACAAAATACATTTAAATATCATTTTTCACTCATCAGATCGGCAGAGATTTTTAAAATTTATAATATCCAGATTTAGCCAGAGTGTGGGGCGTCTCAAATACTATTAGAACATCTATTTAGAAATATATGTTGAAAAATTAACATTTTGATCTAGAAGTTCCACTTTTTAAAAAATTCCCCTAAAAAATTTTATGTCATTGCAATTTTGAAATTATCATTTCAAAAAAAAACTGTTGCTCTCTCAATAAAACTTGTAAATCTCCTCATTTGTTTTTATCTTACTAAATGGCACCCCATATATCTAGTTGGCCTAAGAAAGTAGTTTGACCACCTTTGATTCCTCCTTTTCTTCACTTTCTATGTTCAGTTTATCAACAAGTTTTTTCAATTCTACTTCAAAAATCTGTCTCAAATTCATTCTCTCTTCACTGTTCACACTGTAGCCCCATCCACTATGATACTTTCCCTGTATTCTTACATAGCTTCCTAATTAATTGTGTTTCTACTCTCATACCATATGATCTGGTCCTAACTCTGAAGTCAAAATTAAGGCCTTTATCATAAAGTTTTATGTTTTAAAGTGACTACTTAAAATATTATAAATTATACTATATTTTAAAACTGACCACCAAATAAATAACAACAAATTTTTCTTGATCCCACATTCCAGTCTAGCTTTTGTATCATTCCTCTGATTCCTTTTACAGCCAAATAAACAAACAAAAGTCCAGTGTTCATATCTTCTGTCACTCTCCTGTCACTTTTCTTTCTCAAACCTTCTACTATCAGACATTCATCAACACCTCCTATCAAAACCTTTTTGCATGGACGTCATGAAATTTATATTATGAAATCCAACAATTATCAGTTCTCCTCTTACCTGACTGGAGATGAAGTGTTCTTCATGCATCTTCTCTTCTCTCTGTTCTTCATGCATCTTCTCTTCTGTTTACTCACTTTCTATTTTATCTATTCCTATAGCTTTGAATATTATATCTCCAAATTTATGTCTCCAGGTCTGATTCTGAAGCCCAGGCTTGTATATCCAACTGTCAACTAAATATTTTCACAGAAATCTAATAGACTTCTGCAGCTTAAAACTCAAAACAAAACTCCCTCATATCTTCCCCCTCCTTGACCTTCCCCATCTCTAAAACTTGTACCCATTCACCAGGTATATAAGGTCAAACTATTGGAGAATTGCTTGACATTTTTCTGTCTCTCAGACTCTTTATCCAATTCATCAGTAAATCCTATTAGCTCCTCCTTTTCAGTACATTTGGAACCTGTCAATATCTTACCACCCCTGCCACTATCACTAGGTCAAAGCCACCATCATGCCTTGCCTGGACTATTACAATAATCTTCTAACTGTTTCCGCCATCTCCATCATTTTCTCCTAAACACGGCAGCTAAGGTGATCATCTTAAAACACATGAGATAACGTCATTCTCCTGCTCAAATTTTTCTAATCTCTTCCCATTATATTTAGAAGAAAAAAAGCAAAATCCCCACCATGTTCTTCAAGAATTCTGGCTACTTCTCTGTCTTCATTTTCTAAGCACTGTTTTCATACTCTGTGCTCCTGGATTTTTTAGGCCCATTAATTAGAAGATCGGTGTACTTGCTGATCCTGCCATTTCCTCTGCCCAGAGCAATCATCCCCCAGATATTGGCTTGGCTCACTTATTCACTGTTTGTAAATTTCAGTTAAGTGTCAACTCCTGTTAAAAGGCCTTCCAGACTACCCTACTGAAAATAGCATGCACACATACCTCACTACCCTGCTTTAATTTTCACATGCATTGCTACCAGACATTCTATTACATGAAGCTAGAATGTCAGCTTGAATAGGGGAAGGACTTCCTCTGTGTGGGGAATTACTGAATATCTAGCCTCCCCTATATTCTAAGGCATAAAACATGGTAGGCATGAGACAATTGCTCCATAAATATTTTATGAAAGACAGATTAAATAAATGAGTAGTTCCTTTGTTTTCTCAGCTAAAATCAGCAACCCTGATATACTTAAATTCCTTAAATAGCATTAAGAACTTTGAAAAATCCCACTTAGAATAAAATCTAACTTCTAACCCTCTGAGGCCCTAAAGGATCAACCTCTGCCTATTTATCCTTTCTTGTTTTCTTCCTCTTCTTCAGACACTCTCTCTGTCACTCACTGTACTCAAGTCACAGCACCCAAACTTCTGATTCTTGAAACACTCCCAAGTCATCCCAAATCAGGACTGAAACAATTGCCTGCAAAATTATCTCTTACCAGCTCTTTCAGCTCAGGGTTCTGCGAAAATCTCTTTTCCTTAGAAAGGCATGTCTTGGCCACACTAGTTAATGTACCTTTCTCTCTCATTCAGTTATCATCATATTTACCTAATTTAAATTTTCTTCAAGCAAATAGCACTCTTTGTAATTATCTCAATTATTTATTTATTTGAGTTACCCTCTAGAATTTAAGATCCACTGAAGGCTTAAATATCTAATTCACTACTATATCACCAGCACCTAGTATCATATCTGCCACATAGAAGACACCCATTAATAATTTATTGCTTCTGAATTACTGATGCATGTAAGTTTGTGTCTTTGAACCTGTGAACTTATAAATGCTCAAGATGAAAATAATTTAAAGTGCTTATGGAATATCTATACACTTGAACACTTTGCAAACATGAATAATTATAATAGTAGAATATAATAAAATAATCATTATTATAAAAACTATATTTACTGATATGAAATAATTATCACAATATTTTAATAAATAAAATAAATTACATATTGGTTTTCATCCAGTCATACATAGTAAACATGCTTGTGTTAGTGTATTCACAGTTAGACATCAGGTAAGATATTTGTAAAAATATTAGAAATTGCTCTTTTTGACAGATAGGACTTCACATGCTATTTACCTTCTTTTTTGTAGTTTGGGTTTGTTGGGTTGTTTACAATAAATGTATTTTTTATGATTAGCTATTTTTATTCTAAAAAGAAAAAAAATGAGTGCTCTTTTCTTTGAATGTACAACACAACTCTAATCTTGCTTTGAAACAACATGCAAATGCCAAACTGGGTGACTGATTTTTTAAAAATAGAGAAACAGTAGTGGAAATTTCTTAGACATGTATCATTTTTTTTTTTTAATCTAAATTTTTTTTTTATTTTAAATATGTGGGGTACAAGTCAGGGTTAGGTATACAAATGTTCATTGATACAGGTACCCTTGTTGATGAGGTGTGCCCCCCTCCCCCCCAGCAGTTTCCCACTACTGCCAATTCCTTTCTCATAATATTGCAATAGTTGTTCAGGGTCCACTTATGAGTGAGAACATGTGACACTCGATTATCTGTTTCCGTGATACATCACTCAGTATTATAAACTCTAAGTCCATACAAGTTGCTGCGAAGTTCACAATTATTCCTTCTTTATGGCTGCATAAATATTCCATCGTGTATATGCAGCACATTTTTTCTTTTTCTTTTTTATTTTTTTTATATTCAATATTTTTTATTATGATATTGTGGGGTACAGTTAAGGGTTAGGTATACAAATATGCTTCGTTCAGGCACCCTTGTTGATAAGAGGTGTCTCCCCATCCCCAGACAGATATTTACTACCATTAATCCCA
>CAUYQG010120857.1:0-15331 GCA_963574415.1 Tarsius wallacei | reverse complement strand
GTTGCCAGTTCCAATTTCCATAAGGGTGTCTCCTGCATTTTCTAAGGTTCTCATAGTTTCAGGTGTTATATTTAGGTCTTTGATCCATTTAGAATTGATTTTTATGTATGGTGATAGGTAGGGATCTTGTTTTAGTCTTCTGCATGTGGTCAGCCAGTTTTCCCAGCACCATTTACTGAATAGGTTCTTCTCTCCCCAGTTGTTGTTGGAGGCTTTGTCAAAGAGGAGTTGGTTGAGAAATTGAGGTTTTGCTTCTGGAATCTCTATCCTGTTCCATTGGTCTACAGGCTTGTTCTTGTATCAATACCAGGTTGTTTTGATTATTGTAGCTTTATACTAAAGTTTAAAGTCTGGGAGTGTGATACCTCCCACTTTTTTTTTTTTTTTTTTTTCTAAGGATTTTTTTTTGGCTATTCCTGGTCATTTATGTTGTCATATGAATTTCTGTATTGTTGTTTTCAGGTCTGAGAAGAATGATGTTGATAATTTAATGGGTATTATGCTGAATCTGTAGATTGTCTTTGGTAGGACGGACATCTTAATAATGTTAATTCTTCTAATCCATGAGCATGGGATATTTTTCCATTTGTGTCGTCTTTGACTTCTCTGAGCAGTATTTTGTAGTTTTCATTGTAAAGATCTTTCACTCCTCTGGTTAGGAAGATGCTGAGGTATTTCTTTTTCTTTTTTTTTTTTTGGTGACATTGTGAATGGGATTGTGCTTTTTATTTGGTTCTCTGACTGTTTGTTGTTGGTGTATAAGAATGTGACTGTCTTTTGCGCATTTATTTTGTATCCTGAGATTTTGCCAAAGTCCTTTATCAGTGCAAGGAGGTTTTTGACGGATTCTCTTGGATTTTTGAGGCCTAGGATCATATTGTCAGCAAAGAGGGATAAATTAACGTTTTTTCCTATGTGGATACCCCTGATTTCCTTCTCTTGTCTAGTTGCTCTTGCTAGGACTTCCAACACTATGTTGAACAGGAGGGGTGAGAGTGGGCAGCCTTGTCTTGTTCCGGTTTTCCGGGAAATGCTTTCCATTTCTGTGTATTTAGCAATATATTGGCTGTGGATTTATTGTAGATGGCTCTTACTATTTTAAGGTAAGTTCCCTCTATGCCTAGATGTTCAGGAGTTTTTATCAAGAAGGGATGCTGGATTATATCAAAAGCTTTTTCTGCATCTAGTGATATAATAATGTGGCTCTTTTTTTTTTTTTTTTTTTACATCTGTTGATGTATTTAATTACGTTTATGGAGATGCAGATGTTGACTCAGCCCTGCGTCCCAGGGATGAAGTCTACTTGGTCATGGCGGATGATTTTTGAGATGTGTTGTTGGATCCAATTTGCTAGAATCTTGTTGAGAATTTTTGCATCTGTGTTCATTAGGGATATTGGCCTGTACTTCTTTTTGTTTGTTGGCTCTTTACCCAGTATGGGTATCAGTGTGATGTTAGCCTCATAAAATGATTTAGGGAGAGTTCTGCCTTTCTCAATTGCTTGTTATACTTTGAATAGAATTGGTATCAACTTCTCTTCGTTTATTTTGTAGAATGCCTCTGGAAATCCGTCTAGTTCAGGGCATTCTTTGGTAGGTAGTTTTCTTATGACAGAGTCAATTTCTTGGGTTGTTATTAGTCTATTTAGGATCATCGTGTTTCAACCTTGGGGGTTGTGTGATGTCAGAAATTCCTCCATTTCATTTAGGCTATTGAGTTTGTTTCCATACAGTTGTGCATAGTAATCTCTGATAATCTTTAGTGTTTCTTCAGGGTCAGTTGTGATTTGATCTTCTGCATTTCTGATTGTGTTTATTTGGACTTTTTCTTTCTTTTTCTTGGTCATTCTGACTAGGGGGGTGCATCAATCTTGTTTATCTTTTCAAAGAACCAGATTTTTGTTTCACTGATTTTTTTTTTTCCTATGGTATTTTTGTCTTCTATGTTCTGTATTTGGGCTTTTTCTTTGGTGATTGAATTCTTCTGCTGAAGTTAGGGTTTTGGTAGTCTTGCCTTTCTAGCTCCCCTAGGTGATTTGTTAGGCTGTCAACGTGTTCTCTTTTTATTTTGCCTGATGTGTATTCGTAGAGACATAAATCCCCCTTTTAGTACTGCTTTCATGGCATCCCAGAGAGGTTTTGGTAAGATGCTTCTTCATTTTAATTTGTTTCCAGGAGTCTTTTAATTTCTGTTTTGATTTCCGTGTTGACCCAGGAGTTGTTCAGCATCAGGCTGTTTAGTGTCCATGTCTTTGTGGGTTTGGGAGGAATTTTGCTGGTGGTGGTATTTATTTTTATTCCACTGCGGTCTGAGAAGGTGCATGGCAGTATTTCAATCTTGTGAAATTTTTTTATGTTTGATTTATGGCCGTGGAAGTGGTCAATCTTGGAGTATGTTCCATGTGGTGATGAGTAGAATGTATATTCCATAGTTGTTGGGTGGCGTATTCTGTAGGTATGTACTAAGTCCATTTGGCTAAGTGTCAAGTTGAGGTTCCGGAAGTCCTTGTTGATTTTTTGCCTCGATGATCTATTTAGTGAAGTATTTAAGTCACCAGCTATGATAGTGTTAGAGCCAATATCTCTTTTTAGTTTACTTAGTAGCTGCTTTATAAAAGCTGGTGCTCCTGTGTTGGATGCATATATGTTTAGGATGAATATTTCTTGTTAATGGATTGAACCTTTTATCATTATATAGTGTCTTTTTGTATCTTTCTAAATTTTTGATAGCTTAAAAGTTGTTTGATTGATATTAAGCTTGTGAGTCCTGCCTTCTTTTGTGATCCATGTGACTGAAAATTTATTTTCCATCCTCAAACTTTGAGTCTGTGGGTGTCCTTTGTGGTTAGATGAGTTTCCTGGAGGCAGCAAATTACTGAGTCATGTGTTTTATCCAGTTTGCCATTCTATGTCTTTTCAGTGGTGCATTCAGTCCATTCACGTTTATTGAATTATTGAAATGTGAAGTTTGTCCCTGACGTAATGCTCTTTTTTTTTAGTTGGAGTCTCACTCTGTCACTCAGGCTGGAGTGCAGTGGCACGTTCATGGCCACCACAGCCTTGATCTGCTGGGCTCAGATGGTCCTTCTGCCTCAGCCTTCCAAGTAGCTGGAACTATAGGTGCGTGCTACCACACCCGCTTATTTTTTGATTTATTGTAGAGATGAGGTCTCACCAAATTGCCCAGGCTGGTCTTAAACCCCTGAGCTTAGGCAGTCCTCTCACCTTGGCCTTCCAAAGTGCTGGGATTACAGGCTTGAGCCACTGTACCTGGTTGACACAATACTCTTATAAGGCTGTTTTGTTTTTGTTTAGCTTTTGTGTTCATATATATGTATGTTTTCAGTTTTGCAAGTATGCTGTGTGTTCTGCTGCTTCTGTGTTTGTAATCTTGTGAAGTATATGGTCTTTCTTTTGTTTCTTTTTTCTTCTGTGCACAGCACCTTTTTAAGCATCTCCTGTAGAGCTGGTCTCAAAGCAGAATATTCTCTTAGGGATTGGATGTCTGGGAAGGATCTTATTTCTCCATTGCTGATGAAGCTTAGCTTGGCTGGGTAAGAAATTCTTGATTAAAATTGTTTATCTTTGAGAACTTTAAAGATTGGAGTCCAATTCCTTCTGGTCTGTTCTTTCTAGCACTGACTCTTTGCTGGGACTCTGATGGTTACTGGCAGTCTTTCATTGGTTTTTCTTCATTTGTAGCAGTTCTCATATCTTTCTCTTTATTGTGTTGCTCAGTGGAAAATGGAGAAGCAGTCACTTCTGATATTTGCTCCACCTTTTGTCCTTCATTGAGCTGGGGCTCCAGGTTTGTTCAGTTATGAAGTGGGGCTGGGGGTAGGGCATTGTGCTCTCTCTTTACAATTTTGAGAACTTAACAAGGGGTGGGGGGTGGGGGGCAGGTCATAATGTTTGCTGTCTGGTGAATGGGCCAGCTGGGACTTACTCTTTGTCTCTGCACAATATAACCTTACAGTGGGCATGCTTGCATAGCCCCTGAGTCCAAGACAGGGTATAAGAGGGAAAAGAGAGAAAAAAGAGAAAGGAGGAGTAAGAGAGAAAAAGAGGAAAGAAAAAGAAAAAAAAGAAAGAAAAAGCAGAGAAAGAACAAAGAAAGGGAAGTAGAAGGAGGAAAGAAAAGAGAAAATCAACCAACAAAGCAACCAAATAAGATAATCAAACAAGCAAACCAATACCCTCTCCCCCAAAAAACATGTTGATAAAGAATTCTCAGCTTTAGTATGTCTCTTCGAGAACGGGGCCTCCCTCTTGTGACGGGTTCTGGGACTGCAGGGCTGTTACTGCACGTTCTCTATTCGCTGTTGGAATTTAGGATGTTAGAATCTTCACCCGTGCTGCCCCTGATTGGTAGCTGTGTGAGGGAAAGGGGCTGGCATAACTTGATACAGCATCTCTTGGGATCTCACTCCCTTCTTTCCTCTCCCAGCTTTATCTCAGCTCTTAGGGCATCTAGTTCATGGCAGGGGAATGGGGCCTCTTGTCTCTGACCTGTCGATCTCTTTCACTTGTTGGTAGGAGTGGGGGGGGAGTCAGCTAGGCACTCAGCAGCCTCCTTCTTGGGCAGCTGTGCCGTCTGCGTTTATCGCCCAGCGGCTGACTTAGGATGGAGGGTGGGGTCGTCTGGGGTTCCGCATCCGCTGGAACTTGTGCACTGGGTGTAATGTTCTCTGAGGTCACAAAGAGCAGCCCCAGCGCAACACAGAGGTAGAGATAGTGCCTGGTCTCAGAATGCAGTTCCCTTGTTCAGAGGCCGCCCTGGAGCGCTTCTCTGCCCAGGCGTTCGAGAGTCTGGTCAATGTCTCTGCCAGCTGCTGCTCCCGTCACCAATGGGGTTGATAGCTCACGCTCCAGCAGTTACCACAGTCTCCGGAGCTCGGGACTGGTGGCAAAGCCCTGGAACTCACTTTAGCCTCGGAGTAGCTTCTCCCCACTGTTTCCTTGGGACTCTGCCTCAGGCTCCCTTGCTGCCCTGCCTCCGCGGCCTTTGCTGCCTGCCTTCAGCCCGGCGCTGTGGAATTGGGGTTGACAATTACTCCAGCTTGTCTTCCCAGGAAAAACCGTGCTGATTTTAGAAAATAGCGCTCAGTTTCTGCACTCCGGGAAGCGCTAGGGTACAAGCAGAGCAACTGCGGCACCAGTGGCTTCACCAGGAAGGCCCTGGCCACGGGCTCTCGAGTCCCCACTTAATCAGCCTCTCACACTCCCACTTACACACAGAAGCACACGCAGGATTGTCCATACTATCACTCACACACACGGGGACTCGCCCAGTCCGACTGATTATGCTGCCATCTTCCTGGAAGTCCTCACTCTCCTGGTTTATTAAGTTTTTAAGTATTTTAAGTTTGGCACCTTAATATCTGGAATGTGATATGATTAGGAGTACAATTTTGCTTCCAAGTAGTTAACCAATTTTTGAATTTTTTTTTGTTGCCACTTATACGTAATGTTAATACTGGTTGTTGTGGCTCATGCCTATAATCCCAGCACTTTGGGAGGCTGAGGCAGGAGGATTGCCTGAGTCCCAGAGGTTGAGATCAGCCTAAGCAACAGTAAATAAAAAAAGTAGCCGGGCTCAGTGGCTCAGCCTGTAATCCCGCACCTTGGGAGGCTGAGGTGAGTGAATTGCCTGAGCCCGCGGGTTCGAGACCCTCCTGGGCAACTTGGTGAGACCTCATCTCTACAATAGATCAAAAAATTAGCCGGGTGTGGTAGCTCGCGCCTGTAGTTCCAGCTACTTGGAAGGCTGAGGCGGAAGGATCGCCAGAGCCCAGCATGTCGAGGCTGTGGTGGCCGGGAGTGGCCACTGCACCCCAGTCTGGGCGACAGAGTGAGACTCCAACTAAAAAATAATAATAATAAATAAATAAATTAGCTAGATGTGTTGGTGTGTGCCTGTAATCCCAGCTACTCGGAAGGCTGAGGTAGATAGTCTAAGCCCAGGAGTTTGAAGCTACGATGAGCCATGATAGCGCCACTGCACTCCAGCCTGATGACAGAATGAGACCCTGACTAAAAAAAAAAAAAAATCAAAATCAAAATAATTAAAAATAATGTTCATTTGATCCTCCATGATTTTCTGTTCAACATGTATTAAAACCTCTATTTTTTAGTATCCTGTAGTTTATCCTAGCAGTTCTACACTATTTTGATTATTGTAGCTTTGAGATTGATTTTAATGTCATACAAGTCAAGTTGCTGCTTTCTTCCCCAGACTTTCCTTGCCTACATTCTTCCATTACTTCTTACAGAAGAATTTAACAAATATTTTTTTTCAAGTTCTGCAGAAAGGCATTGTCTCCCAAGAAGATGTTGGTAAGAATCCTTATTGACACTCATTTGGGATCTTGTTCGTCAGCGACAGATTGCACACAGATTAATAATACCTAACACCTTGTAGCACTTGTTACATGCCAGGCACTGTTTTGAGTGTTTTATATTACAGGATTTAACCCTCAAAGCAATCCTCTTGTTATCTCTACTTTAGAGATGTGGAAACTGTGGTGAGTTTTCATCACTTGCCCCAAGACACAGGGCTGGCACACCCTAGATCCAGGAACAGAACTGAGGCCGTCACTGCCAGATGCTCCAAGTCCTCGTACTGCCCTGCTCTCAGGCCTGTCTGAAAGTACAGAGTGCAAAGGCTACTTAATAACTGATACTTGCATTTAACATGTCCTTCATCTTTATTGCACAAAGCACTTTTATATACTTTCTCTCATTTTATATCCCTTTTGTTGTGTGGAATATATATATTATTCCTAATAGTATATATATCTGTGTATACATTCCTAATATATACTCATTCTTTTTATTTTTTAATTTTTATTTTATTTTAAAGATGTGGGGTACACTTCAGGGTTAGGTATACAAATGTTCATTATGCAGTTACCCTTGTTGATGAGGTGTGCCCCTCCCTCCCCTGGTATATATTCCTTATTAGGGAATTTTAGCAGGGCTGAGAATTACCTGTTTATTCCTTTGATGCCAGATGAGGTGTGATTTCTTTTGACTTTGCCACAGAAAAGAATTTCAGAGTGAGTTCCAAGTATAGTTTAAGACAGAATTTATTAGGAAAAAAAAGATACGCTCTCAAAGAGCATGGGCATCTTAAGAGAAAGAACACATGCTTGCCTTTGACAAGAAGCTTTACTACTTTTACAACCATGATTAAGCAAACCATGGGCTAAGAGAAATGGGCTGCAAGTATCCGGTCATCCATTTTGATGATCATCTCTCAACATTTTCAAGTTATAAGGACCTTCTAATTGATGAAATGTGTTGCATAATTAGATTTGGGCTTTTTTTTTAAAAAAAAAAGAACATCATGTCTGTGTTTTGGGTCACTCCCTATTGTTTCTGTGACTTATTGTACTGGTAGATCCACATTCCAGTCCACAAGGTGGTGAGGTCTGGTATGCCTGGTCAGTTAGGTGAAGGTTGGGTATTGACAAGAAAGATGTCTGGTTGCTTACTCTATGTTAACTTAGGCCTGCCAACAAGAAACATATCTATCTATGTGTAACCTCCACTGAATAACCTGCCTTACCTTCATGAGACTTTTTCTCATCAAGATAGTTACTTTAGTTTTATGGTACCCTTTATCATACACATTCAACATCATGGCCCCACATTAAAGGATATTAATGTGTGAGTTATTAACAGGGGGTTAAAATGTAACACTGAGACATGCTTATTAATGAAATTATAAGGTTTTATCTGTCTTAGTTTTTAGAGAATTTTAGAAGAAAAATATTGGGAAAGAAGCAAAGAACAGTAACCAAAATATTAATGCTTTTAGATTGCGTGGTGTAATGTTTATTTTTGCCCAATGGGAATAGGAAAAAAGACATGAGCAAAATCCATGACTGCTAAGGGTATGCAAGCTATTTTGAATCGCTTCCTTAATGACAGTCAGTTTCTCTTGTTCTCTCTGCCACTGTGGGCTTAGGGAAGGGGACCAGCTAAAGTTCCCTCTAGGAAGGTGGAGGACAAAAAGTAGAGAAAATCCCTGCCAGATGGGAAGAGGAAGTAAACAAAGGCCTTTCCAGTTACTAAGGGAGGATGGGAAGGGAAAAGGAAGGTTGGAGTCAGAAGGTCGGTTAGATCCCAGGTCCTTGACACCCCTCCCCCTCTGCTTAGGTCCTTACTCAGGGAACAGGGGCTAAGAAGCATCTGCACAATCTGCACAGGTTTGGGAAACAGGAACAGACTCTCACAGGTAGTTTGAGGGAGGCTGGAAGGAGGGTCCTCGTCTGACTCCGGGTCTTGTCCAACACGGTCCCTTTGTGACCACATGACAACACAGCCTCAGCAAAGGGTGGTATCCTGCCTGCTGGCCTGAGACAGGGCGCCTGGGGACCCTCATGCACTTTTCTTCCTGCTCAGAAGATCCTTGAGTGCCATGATGGAAACTCTTTCCTTCTTTTTTTTTTTTGGATTGAGGTATAATCTTCATGCCACATAATTCACTTTAAGAAAGTATACACTTTAGCAGTTTTTCAGCACATTCACAAGATTTTGCAACCCCCACCACTATCTAATTCTGTTGAGGACTAAACCTGACCTTCTTTTCTCTTATCCGGATTCCTAACTTAGAGGCTCGGGGAATTACGCCTGATAAGGACTCACCAGATAGGGTTGTGTTGCCCTATTACTCTATATCTGAAAATCTATTTTCCAGCCTGACTCTGGCATGACATCACATAACAAACAAAGAAGGAACCTTGTAAGACGCTCATCTATCTTCTCTGAAGTCTGCCACATATAGGACTTCACCTACATGGCAACAAACCTGAAGTTTTTTCTACCCCCTTATCTTTTTTTTCTTTTAAAGATGTGGGGTACAATTCAGGGTTAGGTTCATAAGTGGTCATCGTACAGGTAAATTTGGGGTTCCCATTGCTCCTCACTTTGTCTGGTTTGGGATCAGGTACACTTATTAGTGTTATGTGCCCCCCCGCCCCCTCCCAGCAATGTCCCACTATTACCAATTCCTTTCATGTGGTATTATGATAAATGTTCAGGGTCCACTTATGAGTGAGAACATATGGTACTCAGGTCTTTGTTTCTGTGATAGATTACTGAATATGATGGACTCTAAATCCACCCAAATTGCTGTGAAGTCCTTCATTTTGTCTTTCTTTATAGCTGCGTAATAGTCCATCATGCGTATGTACAACATTTTCTTTATCTAGTCCACTTTCAATGGGCTACATGGTTGGTCCTATGTTTTTGCTATTGTGAATAATGCTGCAGTAAACTTGCATGCACAGGCATCTTTTTGTAGAATGATTTGCATTCTTCTGGGTATATTCCCAGAAGGGGGATCGCTGAGTTGTATGGGAGGTCGATTTTTAGAACTTTGAGAAATTGCCACACTTTTTTTTATAGAGGTTTTACTAGTTTACACTCCCACCAACAGTGTAGAAGCATTCTCTATTCTCCACATCCTCTCCAGCATCTGTTGTTTGAGTTATTGATGATGGCCATCCTGACTAGGGTTAGGTGGTATCTCAGTGTGGTTTTGATTTGCATTTCTTTGATGATTAGTGAGGCTGAGCACTTTTTCACGTGTCTGATGGTTGTCTGTATGTCTTCTTTTGATAAGTGTCTATTCATATCTTTTGCCTACTTTTTTTTTTTTGAGTTGGAGTCTCACTGTCACTCAGACTGGAGTGCAGTGGCACGCTCCAGGCCATTGCAGCCTCGACCTGCTGGGCTCCGGCGATCCTTCCGCCTCAGCCTTCCAAGGAGCCGGAACTATAGGCACGCACTACCATGCCTGGCTAATTTTTTTTGATTTATTGTAGAGATGAGGTCTCACCAAGTTGCCCGGATGGGTCTTGAACCTGCTGGCTCAGTCAATCCACCTGCCTCGGCCTCCCAAAGTGCTGGGATTACAGGCTGAGCCACCTAGCCCGGCCTTGCCTACTTTTTAATGGGGCTGTTTGTTTCTTTGCTTTTGACACTTTTGAGTTCCTTGTAGATCCTGGATGTTAGGTCTTTGTCAGATATACAGTTTCTACCCCCTTATCTTAACAATGCATCTCCTCAACTGCTTTCCCAAATTCCTTTAATAGGAACTACAAATTGCTGGCCAAGAAATCTTTGCATCCACCTATGACCTGCAAGCCCTCTCGCTTGGAAGTGTCCCTCCTTTCTGGGCCAAACCAATGAAAATCTCACATATATTGATTTATGATTTCTTGTCACTTCTGCCTTCCTAAAGTGCGTATAACCAAGCCACCATTCAACCAGGATGGGTACACGTTCTCAGGACCTCCTGAGGATGGGCGTTCTTGGGCTTAAATCCTCCAGTTTGGTTCAGAATAAGCCATCTTAAAATATTTTACAGAGTTTGGATTTTTTTTTTCATCTGCACTGTGATCTATAATTCTGTAATGGAAATTTGATAAAATATTGGTTCTTTATTTTTTCCCCTCCCAGAGAAGTGCCCCACATAAATATTTTTGAAGCTTTTTCTTATCACAGCTGTAGCGGGGTGAAGAAGTAATAAATCAACAGTTCCATACTGAAGTTTCTGAGCATTTAATGAGGCAGTTCTGTCTTACTCAGTACCCCAAATTCTGTGTTTATCCAAAGGGCACGTTCTTCAGATAAATGCAAGATTTAGGTAGCCTCAGCTATGTGTGATGTGTCATGTCAGATCCAAGCTTCCCTAAACATCAGTCTTCGTGGAAGCAGCTGCCACATATATTTGAGGAATATATAGAGATGTCTTTACCATGTTCATATAAATTATAAAGTAAAGTGACCCGATGCAAACTTCAGTTGGGCTTCGAGTAGCAACATAATTTAGTGGAAAAGAAGGTCCATGGTTGGCCTAAAGAGCTTGGGACTGAGAGTCAAGCTTCCAATCTTGCTTTGCCACTAACAAGCTGTGTGACATTGGGCAAATCACTCATTCTTTCTGAACCTGTTTTCTTCTCCGTAAGATGAGGAGGCCGGGGTAAATGACCTTTAACCTCTCTATCCATGCTAAAATTTAACTTTCTGCTCTTTCTCTCTTTTCATACATCTCCAAAACCAGAAGAAATAAACAAACAAAAAAAGTAATGTGACCTGATAACTTATTTATTTAATTATTACAGTCCCCTTGATTCATAATCAGAAATCCTGATTCAATAACAAGCCATCCTCCCTTATCAGTGAGTTGAATAGATGGGCAAAAGATTAATGCACCTATTAGAGGTAGGAAATCTCATTTCCAGAAAATAGGATGATTTCTTACAAACCACTGAAGCAGTCCTATGAGGAAATACTGGGGATCACAAGTTCTATTAACCTTGGTACCATGAGAAGTGTGAAAAATGGGTAACGTGTTCTATGAAGTAGTGAAGAGAAGAAAGGGGCCAACAGAGGGAGAAAGAAAAAAGTGTCACAGGAGGGGGCAAGGAAAGAGGAATGACCAGAAATGGGATCAACAGAGGCAGTTGCTACTAACTAATCCACAATGTGAGATTAGAACCTGGGTTTTATACTTTTAGGTGATGTTTTTCTTTTCATAAACAACAAAGGCAGTTCATTTTAAAAGGCTGGTAACAACATCAGGCAGGCCAATAATGTTGCAATTATTTAAAAACAATTGTATTTTTTAGCCATTCAAAGAAATGTTTAGGGAGCCGGGTTTGAAAAAGTCAGTGATGTTATATTTTGCAGTGTAAGTTTGTCACAGTAAATCCTCGGTGTTTGGAGATGGACCCCAAAGCATCTAAACTGTACATTTCACGCCAAGTTAAGTTTCAGGAGAAAAGGTAAAATCAGGACCATGACCTCAGGGAATTGAGAGCACGCACTCTCAAGAGCTCAGGAGGACTTTCCAGGTACATTTTGCTGAAGAAATATTGCTCTGTCAAAGGAGAACTGTCACCTCAAAGGGGTAAAACCTAAGAAATTCTAAAGAGACATTTTGTTCTCTCATAAAAATCATTTATTGGCACACCAGAAATGACAAGTTTTTCTAGTACAGTAGCTGTATGCATCTATAATTGCAATTTAGTGTAAACTACATGTTACAAGTCACTAGAAATCTAATTAGCAGGATGGATTTAATAAAGAACAAGAGAAACTATGAGTCTACAGCGGCCCAGCCATCGAGTCTCATTGGAGAATAAATCAAATATCAAACTAGTGTTGCCCGCAACAGAGTTTTTCTGTAGCCAAGAAAAACCAAGACACACGGAAACAGGATAGCACCCATTCAATAAATTAGGTACACTTAACTAGAAAAACATCGTAACTGACAGCAAGAACCTAAATAAGATAAGCACGAAAGTAAATAATTAGCTATTCACATATATTACTTTTTGCCAAAACTTCTATTTGTTAGCTTTCCCACCTTACTTCTTCCCTTCTGTCTGTTATTCTTGTTTTTGTTTTTTTCCATGGTGAATTTCTTGGCTCACTGGCAAATATTTAGACAATGAATCAGAACTTCTGTCCATGTCCTACCTGTTCTCAAACTTCAGGTCAAACTACAGAATTTGAAGTGTCATTTAGAGAAGGCTAGCTCTGTATAAAAGTCATATGCCTTATTCTGCTGTCGGTCATGGTAAGGACATACGAGTCCATGTTTTTCCAAACATTATTTGGACTATTCCAGAAAGTTAGGCTGTGGATGGCAGCATAGTGGATGGATTTTTCATTTGTGACAGGCACAGAGAGTCTACATGGAGACAAGCATGCTTATCCTGAGAATGTGAATGCCATGGACCGCAACTCAAGATCTCTATTACTGAGAATGGGTCCTCTACCCTCTGGTCACTAGTTTTTATTTTTTAACCATCCATTTTTTTTTAAGGCTTAGTATTATAGCAGCACTAACAAAGAAGAATGCTGACATCATTTCTACCAAGAAGGGCTCTGGGATGAGTGCAGCAGGGACCATCATTAAAATAATGTGTTGGAAAAGGCATTGAGTTGGTATGTTTCTGGTGTGATGGCCAGAATGAGCATCATTCTAGGAAACCCTAAAGATCTTGCCCATAAGCCTCTTTGACCTTTGCTTGTTTCCTTTCTAGTACACATACAATTTTGTAATTATTTTATTTTTGCTTTGTTCTCCTTCTAGAATGTTAGCTCCAGAAGAGCAGAGGCTATGCTGGTCTGTTCATCACTGTGTCCCCACAGTGTCTAGAACACAGTGTTCTAGTGTCTAGAACAGTGCCTGGTCAACAATAGGTTCTCAATTAAAAAGCTTGTATTAAATAAACAAACCAAATCCTTAAGTCCCCTGGTTTGCCTGTCTTAGAGACCTTCCAATTTTACAAGATGGCCAGCATTTCTGGCCTGTCCTAATGATAGGGCTGTCCTAATGATCGTACCCTGCTATGAACCTGTGTAGCTGACATTTTTGTGCTTCAGTGAGTAGTAAGACTTTGCAATGATAGATTCACTCTGCCCACCTCCCAGACATTAGTTTTGCAGAGTCAACACTACACGAGACGTCACAGGGTAAGAACTTTCTAGGAGGTGCCTGCAAGCTCCGAATTCAGTTCATTCTTCCCTACCTCTCCTATCACCTCATTGCTTGACAGAGAGCTTAAGAAAAAAGTTAGAGGGAGACTTTTCTCTTGGCAGCGCCAGTTCAGTAAGTCACCAATAACCTGATCAGAAAAGAAAGAAAATCTAACTCACCTACATAGAAAAATTAAGTTAAATAAAAGCAAAATCTGGGCACGGGAACGGAGTGACGTGATGGGCTACCTAGGTCCTTTGTTGGTTAGAATTGTAGGACATGGAAGCGAAAGCAGGCATGACAGCAGAGGAGAGGCTGGAAAGGAAGGGGAAGAGCAGCGGCTGTGAAGACGGCAGAGGACCAGCTTTTCTCTCCTCCTCCAGCTCCTGCCATCTCTGTATCCCACCATGGCTAGCTGAGCTCCTGGCCATGGCTGTCTCAGGCGGAGGTAAGAAAGGCAGCTGGCACATCCACCGCACGCCCTTAGGCTATGGAAGCTCTGCTGGAGTAGAAGTCAGGGACTGGGAGCCCGGTGTGCAGCGTGACCTGGGGAACAAGATGGTGAGTCCTGCGAGGCACCATGGGTTCCCCCACCCTGCCCCCCTGTCCCCCCGCATTGAGTTAGGGTACAGTGGGTGTGTTCCTAACTCAAAAAAGGATCTGTCCACTCCTCTTTAACATCTGTTCTAGTAGACACTGAAGCTAAATCTACAGCCTGGGCAACACAGCAAGGCCTTGTCTCTACAAAAAAATAAATAAATAAATTAGCCGGGCATGGTGGCACATGCCTGTAGTCCCAGCTACTAGGGAGGCTGAGGCAGAAGGAATGCCTGAGCCTAGAAGGTTGAGGCTGCAGTGAGCTGATTGTGCCACTGCACTCCAGCCTGGGCACCAGAGTGAGACGCTGACTCAAAAAATAAATAAACAAATGAAATAAAAAGAGAATTGTAGCAGACTTCTGCCCATGGTAAGAGCCTGCCTGCCATGATGGTTGGCTATATGGTTCTCAGCCACCTGTCTCTTTTGAAGGATTCTGGGGAGATTCTGTGTTTTCTATGACCAAAGACACAGGCATTGATTTTCAGATGGCAGAGCCAGCTGGCAACACTGCTGTGGCCATTGCCAAGTCCATGGATAGGAAACAAATTAGAGACAACTCTCCCCTTATTACTTGTCTGCTAGTTATTTCAACTTGGGCAAGTCTTTCCTTCTGGGATTGCATAGATGGTTGCCAATCATGAAGAAACATGGCACTTATACTACTTCAGCAAATTCTGTTCAAACTCCAACCTCAATGGATAGCTACATGAACAAGACCAGAACTACTTCATGCAGAACCTCTTCCTGTCTTGCTCGCCTTCTTGTCACTGTCTTTCCCAGCCCAAACATTTTCAGGTACTCAGATTGTCCTGAAAACCCCTGAAGACCATCTAACATGATATTTTTAAAAATTGAAATGGCTAAAAATGTGGAAAGCTTTGAGTGAGGTTTCTCTGAAACTCGCTTTTAGGGCAAGTTATGGTTTTCTTTCCTCCAGTGTAGAGGCTGAACCTGAAATATTAGATTCCAGCCTTCCAGAAAGCCCCATCTACTTGCAGGAAGAGAGAGGGCAGGGGTCACTGGGTTGCAATCAATGTTACTACACATACTGATGGACAACAATTAATGTTTAAAAATATAGCTTCTATATGGGCTCGGTGGCTCAGCCTGTAATCCCGCGCCTTGGGAGGCTGAGGTGAGTGGATTGCCTGAGCCTGTGGGTTCGAGACCCGCCTGGGCAGGCGAAACCTCATCTCTACAATAAATCAAAAAAAAATTAGCCGGGCGTGGT
>CAUYQG010120854.1:0-21034 GCA_963574415.1 Tarsius wallacei | reverse complement strand
GGTGTCTGAACGAAGCATATTTGTATACCTAATCCTTAACTGTACCCCACAATATGATAATAAAAAATACTTATTAAAATTTAAAAAAATTTTTTAAATTTTTAAAAAAAAATTCCAGGGCTATAGATAACCTCAACCTTTTGGAAATTGTGAAGCACTGCATCTTATCAGAAAGTTTTCATATGAAAATAAACAAGAGCCGGGCCAGGTGGCTCAGCCTATAATCCCACGGTTTGGGAGGCTGAGGTGAGTGGATTGCCTGAGCCCGCGGGTTCGAAACCCGCCTGGGCAACTTGGTGAGACCTCATCTCTACCATAAATCAAAAAATTAGCCGGGCGTGGTAGTGCGCGCCTGTAGTTCCAGCTACTTGGAAGGCTGAGGCGGAAGGATCGCCGGAGCCCAGCAGGAGCGGCCACTACACTCCAGTCTGGGCGACGGAGTGAGACTCCAACTCAGAAAAAAAAAGAAAATAAACAAGAAATAAGCAAGAAAAGAAAATAAACAAGAAAGATCCCAAATCTATAAAAATGTAAACAGTACTGAGAGAATTTAGTCACACACATTTAGTCACCAAATGTAATAAGGACTTCAGAATAAGAGTATATTTGAAACTTTAAGAAGAAAGGATCTCTACAATAAACTAAAAACTAGCCGGGCATGGTAGCGCGTGCCTGTAGTTCCAGCTACTTGTAAGGCTGAGGCGGAAGGATCGCCGCAGCCCAGCAGGTCGGTGGCCAGGGCGGGCACTGCACTCGTCTGGGCAACTGAGTGAGACTTCAACTCCAAAAAAAAAAAAGAAAAAGAAGAAGAAGAAAGCAATCTGCAGCAAATAAAAAGTACAATTGGTCTTCCATATCTACACGTTCTTTGTCTGCAGATTTAACCAATCTCAGATTGAAATTTGGGGGAAAAATTAAAATAACAATCTGCTAGACATGGTGACTCATGCCCATAATCACAGCACTATGAGAGACCGAGGCAGGGGAATCGCCTGAGCCTACTAGTTTGAGACCCACATGGGCAAATTAGTGAGACTTCATCTCTACAAAAACAAAAAACAAAAAATTAGCTGAACGTGGTGGCTGCACCTATAGTCCCAGCTGCTTGGGATGCTGAGGCAGAAGGATCACCTGAGTCCATCAGATCCAGGCTTCAGCGAGCCATGATTGTGCCACTACACTCTAGCTTGGGTGACAGAGAGAGACTCTGACTCAAAAATTATAATAATAATAATAATTTTTAAAAAATACAGTGTAACTACTTACATAGCCTTTACATTGTATTAGGAATTATAAGTATTCTAGAGATGACAAAGTAATATGAGAGGATGTACATAAGTTATATGCAAATACTACACCATTTTATATAAGGGAGTTGAACATCCCAGGACTTTGCTACCCATGGGGTGGGAGGGTTGAGTATCCTGAAACAGGTCTGCATGGATACCAAGAGCCAACTATAATCTCTTACACAACAAGGAGAAAGCTATGAAACTTGAAACTCAATACTGTGGTATTAGGTTTAAAATGTTGTTATAACCAAGTAGAAATTTTTAAGTGAAAAGAACAAAATATTCTCTGCTTACTATGCCATAGTATCATATTCTAAATGACAATTTAAGTTGATAATTTCTTCTTTTAAAGAACCACTTTGGTTTTCAGACCAATTGTACTTAACTCTTTGAACTTGTCTTCCTAAGTAAGATTGTTTCTGAAGCCAAGAAAGCAAAAATAATCTTTGCTTTGCTCAAACTCCACATTATCTGAATTTTTAAAAAGCTAACACATAGACTTCTTTATAAAATAGGATGTTTATCAACCTAAAAAGTCCAAAAATGTAAAGTACAAAGTACTAGATTAATGGGAAGACAAAGTTCTACTTCTAACCAGAAAAATCTCAAATCAGTATAATCATCTCAAGCTTAGTTAAGTTTAATGTCATATCATTTATTTTTTACTATCGCCAACCTTTTTTTGTATGTGACACAAATCATTAAAGGTCTGTGCTTGAAAAACTACCAATATAGAGTAAGCACAGTGATCTATCACAGAAACAAAGAACAGAGTACCATATGTTCTCACTCATAAGCGGGTCTTGAACAATATCATAATACTTTAAGAAAGAGATTGGCAGTAGTGGGAAACTGTCAGGGGAGGAGGAGTGGGATTGGCATTTGAGGAAAACTGCCAGGGGAGGGAGAGCACGCCTCATCAACAAGGGTACCTGCATAATGAACACTTGTCTACCTAACCTGAATTGTGCCCTACATCTCTAAAATAAAAATTTTAAAATTGAAAAATATAAAGAGTAAGCAGCTCCAATTAAATGTGATAAAAGTGTGTTTTTAGAAATAGAAATGCAGACAAACAGAAAAGAAAATCCCATTTTACGGGTTGATTAAAATTTTCAATTCTCTCTATCCTGTTCTACATACTGGCCCATTTTCAATAATTTTGTATTTAATGAATACTTTCTAAAAAGAATTTTTCTATTAAATATCTTCTAAAAGTTATTTTAACAGAAACTACATGGAAGGAAAGGCAGCCATAAAGTTTGTTTAGATGTTTAGTTGAATTTATGTGAACAAGGACATCACATGGAATAACCAAAGTTGCTGTAGAGTGAAAAAAGTCAACCATGAATAATTTATTCAAATATAATGCCCTATTTTGTGAATGAACTAAGAACTATTTTGCAGAACCATATTAGATATGATCAGAGGTGGGGAGGCAGAGACAGAATACATCTCCAACATGCATATCTTTATTGTAGGACATACCACAATGCAGGAAAAAATACGTTATTTTAAGTATCTCTCATTAATTTGGTTGTTCTCAACCAGGGGTGTTTTACCTCCCAGGGGACATTTATCAATGTCTGGAAACATTTTTAGTTGTTCTAGCTAGAGGGAGAGGGGAAGAGTACTATTGGTATCTAGTAGGCATAGGCCAGGGATACTGCTAAATATCCTACAATGCACAGCACAGTTCCTACAACAAATAATTACCAGCCCCAAATGTCAGTGGTGCCAACATTGAAAAACGCTGCATTAAAGTATGAGCTCCTCTAGAGAAATTTAGTCTGTTATGTCAATTCATTCCTCAGACTGTCTAGTACCATTCTCATCACATGGTATGCCACTAATTAGTGTTTGGTGGAGCAGTGAGTGACTAAGTGGATGGATGGGTGGATGGGTGGATGGATGGATGGATGGATGGATGGGTGGATGGATGGATGGATGGACGGACAAATAAATAGATGGAAGATGAGCTCAAATGCAGCCCAAAGGAAGAAAGGTCTCTAAGCCAGAGCTAACTAGTTATTGCTGGAAACCTTGAGAGCCTATAATAACCACACGTTATAAGAATGTAAACTTCATGAAATAATTATCATATTTAAACAAAAAACATGGCTATATACTTAATGTATTCCCTAACTTAATAGACAAAATCAGAATTTTTCTAGATACCCAAGCAATAAATATGGAGAATATAACGTTCAGACAATAGGAAATGATGAGTCTTTCACAGACATGTTTAGATTATCTTTTCTGATCACTTTCTGAAAAAAGCAGCAGATATTTAAACAACTGGAGTTTTGATAGCAAAAAAAAAAATGGAATATCTGGTATTGTCCAAGTACAATGGCCCTTTATAAGATACAACTAAAGGAGGAATTAGGAAAAAAGAAAAGAAAAAGTCTAGAGATGAGCCAGATAACCTAAAAATGGAAAAAAAGCAAATGAAGAACTGAAAACCAGAAGATATTGAAGTGTATATTTCTTGTGACATCACAGTCTCAAAGATAAGAGTTTATTCTGGTTGAACACACAAGGATAGAGGAAGGGATCCTACTACCCCAGAAAAGTATTTAGTGATTTCTGAGCCATTCTTTGCTCTAGGTAAACTGAGTTTGTACTAAAAAGACACTTTTAATCTTTTGTCCTCCAGGGCTTTCCTCTACTGTTTTACTCTGATCTATTTTGCTTTGCTTTGCTTCGCTTCATGACTTTTAACATTTACTCTCTAAACACATTGTTTTGTAGATTTACTTGAATTTAGTCAGTTTCTCAGAAGACATTCTTACCCATTTTAAAGTTTGTAGTTGAAGATAATAGAGAAATGAGTGTCCTACTAAACTCATAGAAATAAAACATACAGAGAAAAATTCTGGTCCAGTCCATGTCAGTGTCATATCTAAATTATCTAAAACATACCACTTGAGAATTTAATATTTGTTTGCCCATTCCTATGCTTTATCATTTTTAATAGTCCAGTACTTCTTCCCTGCTCCCAGTTGGACTTTCTGGGTCTTTGTTTTAAGCCTATGTCTATTATACTTCTCTCTAAAAGTAAAAATACAAGTGTTCTTCAGAACCCTCCCATATAAATTCTTACTGTTCTTGAATTAGGTAATCAAACTAAGTTACCCCTTCCTTTCACCTTTCCTCTTAAGGTCAATTTTCATGCTCCTGGCTTCCTAAATTTGTTATTTTTCCTAAAACTTAATTACCTCTATTTTACATTGCAGTGGCCAAAATTAGACAGGAAGAAAAATAAAAACAACTAAATTCCCAACAAACATACTATCATCGCGGAATGATTCATACCATTATACAGTTTTTCTTCATCACAGCTGAAAATGATGGCAGCTCTACAACTAGGCATGCAAGTGAGGGCAGGTGAGGTATCAGAAAAGAGCAGTTTACCAGTCAATCCTTCTCCCAAATCTGTGTACATAATTCATCGCTGGTCTCAAGAAATGACATAGAGCAGTAGTCTCTCGTGGACTTCCTTTTTTAACTTTTCTGCAGAGACAAAAATCAAACAGAGAATGTAGTCTTGACTTTCATTTCTGTAGGTTATAAATTTTCCTTCACTCCTAAAAAACAGGTTAACAGGATTAAAATAAATAAATAAATCCTGTTCTAAGACATCATGTGAACTCCCAAATTCCTTGCTATGCTAAAGACACTGCAATGTGCTTTCATTTTACCCTGAAAATTACATTTCTCCTACCAGGTTAAAGTCAAAGTCAGTTATTTGCCCTTCTTCACAATCTATAGCCCCTCTTATAGTCCCTAACATGATCTGTTCCTTTTTACCTACATTATAACACAATCAAAAATTTATTTGATAACTGCTAATAGAGCTTCTGACACTATACTATTTTTCTGAAACTGAATTTAATATGTCATCATTTTTTTTTCTGTTGTTGTTTTGACTTTCCATTTTTCCACCTACCTGTTCCCAGACCACAGCATATTCATGTAATTAGAGCGCCTTGGTAAGTGAGCTTCTGCTTGGGCCAGTGCTATTATACAAAAAGCTGAAAGAATCAAAACAGGTGATTAGTTAACAGCACTGAAGAATAATGACCACATGCTGCTGCAAAAACCTGGATTTGCCAACTTTGTTCATGGGGTCAGGGGAATTGTCCCTGATCCTGATTGGCTTAGTAAGAACAACCAAAAGAAAACTCTTATAATGAGTCACGGGAGAGGAAACAAAAACTAGGACTGGATGTGTTAAAAGCACCACTTTTGCAACTTTCTCTTCCAATTCTGACTTGCTCATTGGTGGTTTAAAATAAGGCAGAATGCCTGGGAGTGTAAACAAATTTAATCAAAAGCAAGTGAATTTCACCATAAATTTCAATTGGCTAAAGTACACATAATGCAGACTAGACTGCAGAAGTTACTTGAATTCCTTTCACATTAAAAACTTGGCAAACATGTCTCCAAAATGAATAACCTCTGGAGGAATGCCTATCCCACTGTAGAGCTGCCTTATGTGTCTATCTCCTTTAGACAATGATTTCTCTGTATATCTGTAACCAAGGCACTTAACTCAGTACCTGGCCTTCATCCAAAAATGTCAATTTGTTATAAATCACTATTTGGGTCTGAAGCATAATTGAGACTATAGCATTTGACTTCTTTTACTGTGAATGAATAAAGCCAATGTGAAAAAAATTGGCAGATGTACAATCACCAAAATGACAGCAAAAGCCATTTTTTTTAAAGTTAATTAGAGTGCAAATCTCTTGAAAGCTAGAACCTGGACATGGAGTTTATTTATTCAGTCCATTCTTGACCATTACTCAAATTCCAAACTCTGCTCAAAGAGCTTGGAGCTCAGAAGAAGAAATATACATACAAAGAAAACATTTTAATTCCACCTGCATGCTCTACTAAAGCTATGTTGAATGCAATGGGTGGAAACACAGAGGAAAGAATTTCTAAATCTACCTGTGAGGATCTGGGCAGATTTCCTGAGGAAGGTAGTATTTGAGTAGAGGCTTAAGAGTTAGAAAGAGCCGGGCTCAGTGGCTCAGCCTGTAATCTCGCGCTTTGGAAGGCTGAGGTGAGTGGATTGCCTGAGCCCGCGGGTTCGAGACCCGCCTGGGCAAATTGGCAAGACCTCATCTCTACAATAAATCAAAAAAAATTAGCCGGGTGTGGTAGCGCACACCTGTAGTTCCAGCTACTTGGAAGGCTGAGCGGGAAGGATCACCGGAGCCCAGTAGGTCAAGGCTGCAGTGGCCGGGAGCGGCCACTGCACCCCAGTCTGGGTGACAGAGACTCCAACTCAAAAAAAAAAGAGTTAGAAAGAAAAGGGAAAGAGGGATTAACCCCAAGAACTAACAGCACACAGAATGAGGTGTTGTATGTGTGGCATATTTGAAAAACCACAGTGATTTAGTACTAATGGAACATTAAGTGCAGAGTGGAGAGTGGTAGAAGAGTCAGAGAGCTTTTAAAAAATAATGTGTCAACCTGAAACTATGAAACTACTAGAAGAAAACATTAGGAAAAGGCTTCAGGACATTGATCTAGGCAAACATGTTTTAAGTAAGATCTTAAAAGCACAAGCAAATAAAGTAAAAACGAACAATTGAGGTCATATCAAGTTACAAAGCTTCTGCACAGAAAAGAAAACAGACAACAAAGGGAGAAGAGACAACCCACAGAATGGGAGAAAATATTTACAAACTACCCATCTGTCAAGGGATTAATAGCTAGAATATATGAAAAACACAATAGCAAAAACAAATAATCCAATTTAAAAACTAGCAAAAGATCTGAGTAAACATTTTGAAAATGAAGACATACAAATGGCCAACAGGTATATGAAAAATACTCAACCTCACTAATCATCAGGGAAATTAAAATCAAAACTATAATAAGATGTCATCTCACCCCAGTTAAAATGACTTTTTCCAAAAAGACAGGTAATAGTGAATGTTGACAGGAATATGGAGAAAGGGGAACCCTCATACACTGTTATTGGGAATGTAAATTAATACAGCCAGTAAAGAAAACATTGTGGAGTCTCCTCACAAAAGCAAAAATAGAATTGTCATATAATCCAGCAATCCCAATGCTGGGCATATTTCTGAAAGAAGGGATGTAAATATATCAAAGAGAGATTTGCACTCCCTTGTTTATTGCAGCACTGCTTACAATAGTCCCAAAATATGAAATCAACCTAAGTGTTTATCAACAGATAAATGTATAAATAAATTGTGGTCTATACACACAATGCAATATTATTCAGTCATAAAAAAGAATGAAACATTGTCACCTGTAACAACATAGATGGAACTGGAGAAGATTATGTTAAGTGAACTAAACTAGGCATAGAAAGACAAATATTACATGTTCTCACTCATATAGAAGCTAAAAATAAATTGATTTCATGGAGAAGAGAGTAGAATGATGGTTACCAAAAGCTGAGAATTGTAGTGTGGTGGGGAGAGGATTAAGAGAAGATGGTTAGTGGATACAGAAATGCAGCCAGATGAAAAGAATAAGATCTAGTGTTTGGTAGCAGAATAGGATGACTATAATTAACAATAATTTAGCGTATGTTTCAAAATGGCTAGAAAAATTTTGGAATGTTCCCAACACAAATAAATGATAAATGTTTAAAGTGATAGATATACCAATTACCCTATTTTGATCAATACACGTTGTACACTGTATCAAAATATCACGTACCCCATAAATATGTGCAATTATTATGCATCCATAAAAATTTTAAATATAAACTTTATGTATACTTTAAAACTTCGAAAAACAAAGAAGAGAAAAAAATAATATAGAATCTTAATTGTAAATCTCAATTAATAATAAAAATGTATCCAACCAGACCAACTGAAGTAAACTCCCTGGGAGATGGGTCAAGAGTCTCAGTATTTTCTGAAAGTATCACAGATAATTCTGATGCACAGCTATTGTTGAAAGCTACTGCTCAGTCAGGTGCAGTGGCTCACACCTATAATCCCAACACTTTGGGAGGTAGAAGTGAGAGGACTCGCCTGGGCAGCTTGGCAAGACCTCATCCCTACAATAAATTTAAAAATAAAATTAGCCAGGTGTGGTGGCAGCTCTTTGGAAGACTTGAGGCAAAAGAATCACCTAAGTCCAGCAGGTCGAGGCTGCAGTGGCTGTAAGCATGCCACTGGACTTCAAACTGGGACAACAGAGACTCACACACACACACACACACACACACACACACACAAAGCAAGTGAAACCTACTGCTCTACTGTCTGCTTCTCTTGTATTCACATAGCATCTCTGCATACCTTTATCACTACACTTACCTTGTGACATTGAAACTATCTGTTCTTATCTCCATGTTCTGCAGATGAAAGCTCCTCAAGGGCAAGGATGTTGCCTTATTTATATCTCCAGTGCCTTGTATAGGCATTCTATAAACACCAGACTAAAAGAGGAACATAAATCATGATAGAATTGTCTAAAAATAATACATTTAGAGCTAGGATATTATGGCTGGACTGGTGGTTCACACTTGTAATCCCAGCACTTTGAGGGATGGAGGCAAGATCCCTTGAGACCAGGAGTTCAACACCAGACTAAGCAATACACTGAGACTCCGCTCTATTTTTAAAAAGTTTTTTTTTTAATTAAAAAAAGTTAACCAGCAGTGTAGAAGCATTTCTTTTTCTCCACATCCTCACCAGCATCTGTTGTTGTTTGTTTTATTAATGATGGTCATTCTTACAGGGGTAGGTGGTATCTCAATGTGGTTTTGATTTGCATTTCTCTGATGATAAGTGAGGCTGGGCACTTTTTCATGTGTCTGTTGGCTGCCCGTATATCTTCTTTTGAGAAGTGTCTAGTCATGTCTTTTGCCCACTTTTTAAAGGGGCTGTTTGTTTTTTTCCTTTTGGAGCGTTTGAGTGTGTGGCGATTCCTGAAAGAAATAGAAATTGACCTTCCATATGACCCAGCAATTCCCCTATTGGGAATATACCTGGAGGAACTCAAATCACTCTACAAAAAAGACCTGCACACATATGTTTGTTGCAATTCTATTCACAATAGCAAAAACATGGAACCAATCATGCTGCCCAACGAAGCTGCCTGGATTAAAAAAATGTGGTACATATACATGATGGAATATTATGCAGTCATAAAGAAGGACAAATATATGGACTTTGCAACAACTTGGATGGAATTGGAGTCGATCATATGTTCTCACTCATAAATGGACCTCGAACAATTATAATACTATAAGAAAGCACTTGGCAGTAGTGAGAAACTGTCAGGGGAGAGGGGGTGGGATTGGCAGTTGAGGGAAACTGCTAGTGGGGGGAGGAGCATACCTCATCAACAAGGGTACCTGCATGATCAATGTTGATATATCTAACCCTGAAATGTACCCCACATCTTAATAATAAATTTTTTTTAAAAAGAAACTAAAAAATATATAAATAAAGTTAGCCAGGTATGATATCACAAGCCTGTATTCACACCTCCTCGGGAGGCTGAAACAGAAGGATTACCTGAACTCAAGTATTTGAGGTTGCAGTGATCCATGATCATACCACTGCATTCTAACCTGGGTGACAGAGCAAGTCCCTGTCAAAACAAAGAGAGACAGAGAGGAAGGGAGGGAGGGAGGGAAAAAAAGAATAAAGCTGCAATATTAAAAAGATTGAAAAATAGGGAAATAACCGAATTCTTAAGTCTATCATCTGGGTTGAAACTACTTCCCAGTTGAGCATGATGGCACATGCCTGTAATCCCAACACTTTGGGAGGCAGAGGCTAGAGGATTGCGTGAGTCCACAGGTTCGAGACCAGACTGGGCAACATGGCGAGACCTAGCCTCTAAAATAAATCAAAAAAAGAGCTGAGTGTGGTGGCTCACACCTGCAGTTCAAACTACTTGGAAGGTTAAGGAGGAAAGATCACCCGAGCCCAGCAGGTCAAGGTTGCAGTGGCTGTGAGAATGCCACTGCACTCCAGTCTGGGTGACAGAGTGAGATTTCGACTCAAAAAAAAAGAAAGAAAGAAACTACTTCCCAAGAGAGGTTTTCTCCACAGCAACAAAGCAGAGACAGAGCAGGACACTTGTTCTCCCCTAGTGTCTCTTCAGAAACCATTTATGTCTATGACCCACAAACTCCCTTTCAAGTGTTCAAGGAGTTAAATAAAATGTTTTATGAAGCAGGCCTGTGAATCAGGCAGCTTAAGGGTACATTATGCTTAAGCAGTCTGAACAGAGCAATTTCAGACAATGTGATTATCTGCCTTATTTTATCTGGGAAGAAAAAAGAGCAGTGAACTTTTATCATTCCTAGGACTACCGGGATAAGGAAAGGGAGGAGTTTCAAGAATCACAAGCGAAATCTATAGTTGCAGATGAGGGAAGCTTAGTAGGACCTGTGATTAGGACAGTAATACAGCTTCAATTGCTTTTCAGTCTTCTATCTCTTGTGGGAGAACACCTCATCATTCCAAGGTGTGGTGCCCCAACTATCACTATAACTATAACTATGCCTCAGCTGGCCATTCCACTAATCTATCATATCAGTTGCTTGTAAATGACGGGAAATATTGGGTAGGGGAGTGGGGGAACCAGGGAGTTCCATGCGTATAAGCCCATGATTATATTTCATTTGCTGTAAAATGTGTCTCTTGGCCATATGCAGTGTTGTGTAGATAGCATGGTGATCAATAAGGCATTCTATAAATTCACAAGTGATTGAACTGGCAAATGTGTTGAGAACGTATCACTCAGGGTTTGATCACAGAAGTAAAAACACTATAAAGTATATATAATAAGGAATTTCTTATAGGTGCCAGACTACACAATAGTGGAATCTATTAAACATTTTATGTGTGTCTGTTGCCATTGAACCTCACGCAGAGCCAGCAGTATGGAAGCGAAAATAGACACGAAGCAGAGAAAACCAAGGACAAACAACAACTGTGTCCATCTCTCAGTGCTTCCAACTCTGATGAGACAGGTTAACTTTCATTCAAGAGATGATCTTGCCCCTGGCTCAGAACTTGGAGGCACAGAAGGGAGAGACCAAGAAGTGATCAAGTCGTGGGTGGAAGAAATGCAGACTCAGTTACGGTCACAAAGCAACAAGATGAGCCAGCATGACCCCGGCAAATGAGTTTGAGCTTCAACAGTACCTTCCCTACAGCAACGTTCAGACCAAAATTAGCTACTGCTTTGCTTCCGTCTTCCGAATCTGACATAAACGTTTCTTATGGTCGTCTCTAGCGTGGAAACCTACAGGGAAGAGAATTCTGGGAAACAGTTCTGGTTAGCTACGTTGGCATAGTATAAAGCCATGACAGCAGACTAGGAAGGTAAATCCTTTCTGAAAATTCTGCCAGGATAAATATGAGCACCTCTATTATTTAAAAGAAACAAAGGTCCAATATGATTAAGGGGCCACCAGGTAGTTGACCAACCTTTGCACAAAATGGTGCCAACTGGGTTTCAGCACTAACCTCTGCCATTAGCAGTTTGGAACTGATAGGGCTCAGGTCACATTACCCCAAAATATGATGCCTTGGCATATTGAATGTTTTAGTTTAAGGAATTTGAGAAATGACATGTGCAAGAAGAACTTTCTACTCTTCCCTGAAGCAGAGCATAAAACCTAGGAAGGATACTTTGACCTTTCTGTGAAGCAGGACTTAAGGCCCTGATGTCAGAACTGCCCTCCCTATACCCAGAGAAAAGGAGCATCCTTATCTCCAAAGACACAGGACACGGAGAAGAATCTGAATGAATAGGCCTTTCCTAAGTTTTCCCCAGTTTACTACATTTATTCTATACCCCCTTTCTTCTATTATATTTCTTCATGTCTTTCTACTCTTCATCAAACCTACTATAAAAAAGAAAACACAGGCCAGGCTCAGTGGCTCAGCCTGTAATCCCAGCACTTTGGGAGGCAACTTGGTGAGACCTTGTCTCTACAACAAATCAAAAATTAGCCAGGCGTGGTAGTGCGCACCTGTAGTTCCAGCTACTTGGAAGGCTGAGATGGAAGGAGCCCATCAGGTCGAGGCTGCGGTGGCCGTGAGCATGCCACTGCCCTCCAGCCTGGGTGACACAGTGAGACTCCAACTCAAAAAAAAAAAAAGAAATACTGCGGTTTAATTGTTTCTTTGAGTATTTCCAGGGGTAGAAGGAAAAGATATTTATCCTCTCATACAGGACTCAGTAGTAGGAGAAGCCAGTCAGCTTTGGTGAGGAGAAATTCACAACATCAAGCCCGTTCATGGTTTTCTTTCCTCTTATCATGGCCACTTTATACACAGGCCCATTGAGCAATCACAGGGGTAGTTAAGGAATAGGACAATAAAATTCACTGGATGAATATGCTGAGATTTTTTTTCTTGCATACAGTGAAGTTTTTATTTTTTATTGTATATATTTAAGGTGTCCAACATAATATTTTGGTATATATACACATAGTGATATGATTGCTATACTCAAGCCAATTAATATATCCACTGTCTTGCATAGTTGCCTTATGGGACAAGGGTTGTAAAAGAATTTAAAATCTAATCTCTTTTTAAAATTCCAGAATATAGTACAACATCATTAGCTATAGCCCTCATGCTGTACTTTAGATCTCTTAGTTTATTCATCTGCTATAACTACAAGAGCATATACCTTTTGGCCTACATCTCCCAACCCACACATCACCACCACCCTCCTTCTCCCTGATCACCACTGTTCCACTTTTTATTTCTATGTATTCTACTTTTTCCCCATATACAAGAGAGATCATCCAGTACTTTTATTTTGTCTGTGTCTGCTGTCTGGCATTTCTACATTTTATGGTTCACTTTGGGGGAGAGCATTTCACTTAGCATAATGTCCTCCGGTTTCATCCAAGTTGTTGCAAAAGGCAGAATCTTCTTCTTTTAAAAAACTGAAATATAAATATATATGTATATATATATGCACATATTTATCACACTTTTTTACTCAATCATCCATTGATAGACATTTAGGTGGTTTTCATAACTTACCTACTGTGAATGATGATACAATGAACATGGGAGTACAGATATTCTGCAAGGTGCTGTTTTCATTTCCTTTGGGTATATATATCCAACAGAAAGTTTTGCTGGATCATGTAGTAGTTTTGTTTTTCATTTTTTGAGGAATCTTCATGCCATTTTTCATAATAGCTACACCAATTTACATTCCCACTAACAATGTGCATAGGCTCCTTTTTGTCTATATTCTCACCAACGCTCATTATCTTTTGTCTTTTTGATAAGAGCTGTTCTAACAGTTGTGAGATGACATCTCATTGTGGTTTTGGTTTGCATATCCATGATGATTAGTAAAGTTCAGCACCTTTTCATGTGCCTATTGGCCATTTGTATGTCTTCTTTTGAGAAATGTATGTTCTGGTTCATTGCCCTTTTTTTAATCTGTTATTTAATCCTTTTTTTCTCTATTGAATCGTGACTTCCTTACATATTTTGGATCTTAATTGTTTACCAGCTGTGTGACTCACAAATATTTTCTCTTTGTTCATAGGCTGTTTTTTATTTTGCCAATTGTTTCCTTTGCTGTGCAGAAGCTTTTCAGTTTCATGAAGAGTAGCTTGTTTATTTTTGCTTTTGCTGTCTGTGCTTTTGGTGTCATAGTGTCAAAAATGTATAATACATGTGCAAATTTCTTTTAGATAGAGCATGTTTATTGCAGCATTATTCACAATAGCAAAAACATAGAACCAACCATGCTGCCCATTGAAAGTGGACTGGATAAAGAAAATCTGGTACATTTACATGATGGAATATTACACAACCATGAAGAAAACCAAATTTGTGGACTTCGCAGCAACTTGGATGGATTTAGAATCTATAATACTCAATGACTTACCACAGAAACAAAGATCTGAGTACTACATATACTCACTCATAAGCGGACCCTGAACATTTATCATAATACTATAAGAAAGGGCTTTGGCAGTAGTGGGACACTGCCAGTGGAATAGGGGACATAACATCAAAAAGGGCACCCAAACCTTACCTGTATTATGACCACTTATATACCTAACCCTGAATTATACCCCACATATTTAAAATAAAAATAATATTTTTTAAAAAGTGTAATAACTTTTTCTCACCCATTTCAAGGTTCATGACTGACACTCTATAACAAAAGATAGATCAACAAGAGAAAAGAATAACAAATTTTTTTAACAAAGTTTTACATGACAGACGACCCTTCAGAAATGAAGACCCAAAGACCCAGGGAAAGCTATTTATTTTTACGCTTAGACTCAACGAAGAATGGACAGCAGCATAGAAATGTGATTGGACCAAAAAAAAGCATGATCTAATGGCAAGAAACAGAATGAGGAACACCCAGCAAAACCCATTTGCCCAGATTCTTCCCATTCTCTCTGGTCAGCATTCTTTCCTCTTGGGATAGGACAGGACACCTATCACATGAGAGTATTCACTGAAGAAGAGAGAAGGTGATATTTCTAGATTTTATGGCTTGCACTATGGAAGAGGAGTTCTAGTTTCTATGATTCATCTTGGGGAAGAAATTGAGGAAAAAGTAAGGAGGGTGAGAGAAAAATCAGAGATAACTTCTTAATTCTAAGGCCCTTCCAATCTCCTTCAGTTCAAAGTATTCACTATGCCAAAGCATCATACTTTGGAGTATTATGTTCTGTGCCCCAACATTGTCTTGTCCAAAAAATAATTGCCAAGACAGATGTCAAGAAACTATTTCCCTGTATTTTCTTCTAGGAGTTTTAAAGTTTCAGGTCCTTCCTTAAGTCGTTAATCTATTTTTAGTTTATTTTGTGTGTGTGTGGTATAAAATAAAGATCTAATTTATTGATTGATTTATTTTAAGAAAGCAGGATTTATTGAGAGGACAGAAAAGCTCCCACAGTGGGAGGAGACCCAAAGGGGTTGCCCCCTAATTTCATTATTTTGCATGTGGGTATCCAGTTTCTCTGTGCAATTGATTGACGAGACTATCCTTTCCCCTTGTGTTTTCTCAATGTTCATTTCAAAAATTAGGTGATCACATTGCTAAGTTTATTTCTGAGCTCTCTATTCTGATCTATATCTGTTTTCATACCACAGTCTTGATTAATATAACCTTGCAAGATAATTTGAAAGCAGGTAATTTGATACTTCTAACTTTTTTCTGTATCAAGATTGCTTTGGCTATTTGGAGTTTTTTGGGTTCTATACAAATTTTAGAATTTTTAAAAAAATTTTTTTTTATGTCATTGGAGTTTTGATAGGGATTGCATTGAATCTATCATTGGTGTATAAAAATGCTACTGATTTTTTGTTTGTTGATTTTATACATGCAATGTTACTGAGTTGGTTTACTGATAGTCATTCTGACTTTTTATTGCCAAATTAAGACCATTTGCATTTAAAATAATTATTGATAAGGAAGGATTTACTACCCAGATTTTTTAAATCATTTTGATGGCTGTTTTGTAAAACTTTTTTTTCCTTTCTTTCTCTTTTGCTGTATTTCTTTGTGATTTGATGATATTCTATAATGGTATGCTTTGATTTCCTTCTCTTTATCTTTTGCATATCAACTATAAGTTTTTGTTTTGCAGTTACCGTAAGGCTTATGTAAAACACCTTACGGTTATACCAGACTATTTAAAGCTGATAACAATTTACCCTTAATTACATACAATAGGTCTGCTGGTAGGATTATAATCCATCCAATAATTAAGTGCATTCTCCAAATGGATGACCTCTGATCATCATTTCTATTAGAACGTCTTCATTGAATACAGGACTTCATTAATTGAGTCTCATTAGTCTTTTTCAGGCTAACACTATTGAATTCACTCATATACATGCTCCCCAAACTCCAGCCAATATTGGCAAGATCCTACAATTCTTTTAGTTTAAACTAGATATTTTTGAGCAGGTTTTGCACTACTCTATCCAAGTTGTGTTGGGACCTACTTCTTATGGTCCTGAGGGCAATTGTTCAAGATAAAGCCCACTGAAACAAAAGTTTTTATGCAAAGAAAGGCTGATTCATTCAGACTTGAATGAAAGAGCAACTTCACTAGCAAAAGGGGTAAAGTGTTGGAAGATCAAGTGGCTGTGAAATTTAGAATTGGAGATTATAATGCCTTTCTTCACCTGCACTTCATTCTACACAAAAACAAGTGAAAATTTGAATAACCATAGTGTACCTTTATGCTACATATGAGAGGAATTCTAAAAGTTCATGGATTTAAAATACAAACTTTATTTTTTAACATAGTCTCCAACAAGCTTAAGACACTTTTGTAAGCAATGATACCAGCTATTTAGTCCATCCCTAAAGAACTGAGCATCCTAGGTATTTAACTGAAGAAAAATGAGTGCCCTTTACAGAATTTTTTAGATGAGGAAACGAAAAGAAGTCGGAAGAAGCCAAAACAGAACTGTAAGGTGAACGCCTAATGATTTCCCATTGAAACTGTCACAAAATTGCCCTTGCTTTATGACAGGAATGAACAAGAAGAGCTTTGTTTGCTAAAGAACTCTATAGTTAGACTTTCCTGGGTGTTTTTTCTGCTAAAGTTTTGGCTAACTTTCTCAAAGTATTCTCATAATAAGCAGAATGTCATTCTTTGGTACTTTATAAAGTCAACAAGCAAAATTCCTTGAGCATTCCAAAAAACTGTTGCCATGGCCTTTGCTCTTAACTAGTCTGTTTTTGCTTTAACAGGACCACTCCCATTTCTTTCTTTCTTTTTTAATTTTTAATTTTAAAGATGTGAGATACAATTCAGGGTTAGGTATACAAATGTTCATTATGCGTGTACCCTTGTTAATGAGGTGCCCCCCTCCCCTGGCAGTTTCCCACTACTGCCAATCGCTTTCTAATCGTATTACAAGAATTGTTAAAGTTTCGCTCATGAATGAGAACATGTGATACTCAGCTCTGTGTTTCTGTGATAGATCACTCAGTTCATTATTTTGTCTTTCTTTATGGCTGCGTAATATTACATTGTGTATATGTACCACATTTTTTTTTTCCAGTCCTCTTTCGATGGGCAAAATGATTGGTTCCATGTTTTTGCTATTGTGAGCAATGCTGCAATAAACATGCGTGTGCAGTTATCTTTTTCATAGAGTGAGTTTAGTTACTCTGGGTGTATTCCCAGTAGGGAGATTATGGATTTGTATGGGAGGTTGATTTTTAGATCTTTTAAAAATCGCCAAACTGTTTTCCACAGGGATTGTACTAGTTTACACTTCCACCAACAGTATAGAAGTGATCCTTTTTCACCACATCCTCTCCAGCATCTGTTGTTTTTTGAGTTATTGTTGATGGCCATCCTAACTGGAGTTAGGTAGTATCTCAGTGTGATTTTAATTTGCATTTCTTTGATGACTAGTGAGGTTGAGCATTTTTTTCATGTTGGCTGCATCTGTTGGCTGCTCATATGTCTTCATTTGAGAAGTGTGTATTCATATCATTTTCCCACTTTGTAATGGGGTTGTTTGTTTTCTTCTTTTTGGCACGTTTCAGTTCCTTGTAGATTCAAGTCTCAGGGTATAAAATAAATGTGCAAAATTCAGTTGCATTCCTATACACCAACAGAAACCCAAATAAAATCACAATCCCATTCACAACAGCCACACAAAAAATGAAATACTTTGGCATCTTCCTAACCAGAGAAGTCAAAGACCTTTACAACGAAAACTACAAAACATTTCTCAAAGAAATCAAAGATGACACAAACAAATGGAAAAACATTCCATGCTCATGGATTGGAAGAATCAACATTGTAGATGTCCATCCTACCCCAAGGCAGTCTACGGATTTAACGCAATACCCATTAAATTACCAGCAGCATTCTTCTCAGACCTGGAAACGACAATACAGGAATTCATGTGGAAACATAAACAACCACGAATAGCCAAAACAATCCTCAGCAAAAAAAAAAACACACACACACACACACAATGGGAAGCATAATGCTCTCAGACTTTCAGCTTTATTATAAAGCTATAATAATCAAGGCAGTCTGATGTTGGTACAAGAAAAGGCATATAGATCAATGGAACAGGATAGAGATTCCAACAGTAAAACCTCAATTTCCTAACCAACTCACCTTCAACAAAGCCTCCACTAACAACCACTGAGGAAAGGAGAACCTATTCAGTAAATGGTGCCGGGAAAACTGGCTGACCACATGCAGAAGATTAAAACAAGGCCCTTACCTATCACCATATTAAAAAATCAACTCTAGATGGATCAAAGACCTAAATCAAAACCTCAAATTATAAGAACCTTAGTAAATGCAGGAGACACCCTTATGGAAATTGGAACTGGCAACCAATCCCTAATCAAAACCCCAAGTACCCATGCCATAAGAAATAAAATAGACAAGGGGGACCTCATCAAATTGACATGCCTCTACAAAGCCAAAGAAACCATTGAGAGAGCAAGGAGACAGTCCACAGACTGGGAAAAAATATTTGCCAGCTGTATATCTGACAAAGGCCTTACATCTAGGATCTACAAGGAACTCAAACATGCTAAAAAGTAAAAAACAAACAGGCCCATTACAAAGTGGGCAAAAGATATGAATAAACACTTCTCAGAAGAAGGCATACGAGCAGCCAACAGACACATGAACAAATGCTCAGCCTCACTAGTCATCAAAGAAATGGAAATTAAAACCACACTGAGATACCACCTAACTCCAGTCAGGATGGCCATCATCAATAACTCAAAAACAACAGATGCTGGAGAGGATGCGGCGAAAAGGAATTGCAATCCCCCTACTGGGAATATACCCGGAGGAACTCAAATCAGTCTATGAAAAAGATACCTGCACATGCATGTTTACTGCAGCATTATTCACAATAGCAAAAAACATGGAACTAACCATTCTGCCCATTGAAAGAAGATTAGATTAAAAATATACATATACACAATGGAATATTATGTAGCCATAAAGATACACAAAATTATGAACTTTGCAGCAACTTGGATAGACTTAGAGTCTATTATACTGAGTGATCTATCACAAAAACAAAGAATCGACTATCAAATGTTCTCACTCATAAGTGGACCTTGGACAACTATCGCAATACTATAAGAAAGGGATTGGCAGTAGTGGGAGACTGCCAGGGGAGGGCAGGGGCAGAATTGGCAGTAGTGGGAAACTGCCAGGGGAAGGGGGGCATACCTCATTAACAAGGGTACCTGCATAATGAACATTTATATGCCTGACCCTGAAGGGTACCCCACATATTAAAATTTTTTTTAATTTTTTAAAAGAAATTATTTTCCAGAAAAAAAAAGTGGGAAGTGTCATGCTCCCAGACTTTAAACTTTATATAAAGCTACAATAATCAAAATAGACTGTTATTGGTACAAGAACAAGCATATAGACCAGTGGAACAGCATAGAGATTCCAGAAGCAAAACCTCAATTTCTCAACCAACTCATCTTCGGCAAAGTCTTCACCATCAACCACTGGAGAAAGGAGAACCTATTTAGTAAATGGTGCTGGGAAAACTGACTGACCACATTCAGAAGATTAAAACAAAACCCCTACCTATCACCATATTTAAAAAATCAACTCTAAATGGATCAAACACCTAAATGTAAAACCTCAAATTATAAGAATCTAGAAAATGCAGGAGACACCCTTATGGAAATTGGAACTGGCAATCAATTCCTGATCAAAACCCCAAGTGCCCATGCCATAAGAGATAAGATGGACAAGTGGGACCTCATCAAACTGACAAGCTCTTGCAAAGTCAAAGAAACCATCAAGAAAACAGGGAGACAGCCCACAGATAGGGAAAAAATATTTGCCAACTGTATTTCTGACACTTCCACTTCTTGGTAGCCATTCCCTTGATTGTACTTTTCTTCAGGACTATGCTAGTAAAGCCATGTTTTATCTCCTGTTATTAGTCATCACAGAAAAGCTTCCAGACCTAGGTCTCACTTTTTAAAATTTCCCTTGAAAGCTCTGCTCTTGTCTGTAGATGATCTTTGCACAATAGTTTTGGCACCCATTGAGTGAAAAGTTGCTCAGCTTTAACTTTTCAGTTAGTAATGTATAAGCTGAGCCAGTTGAGATGTATGTGGAGTTGGCTATTGTTGTGCTCTTCAATGAAGACATACACGAGATTTTTTTTTTCATCAAAAAATTATATGGATGGTCTATCATTGCAGACTTCATCTTCAATATCATCCCATCCCTTCCTAAAATGAATTATCTATTTGTAAATGGATTATTTCTTTGGGAAGTCTCCTATAAGCTTTCTGTAAAGCATCAATGATTTCACTATTCTTCCACCCAAGTTTTAACATAATTTTGATGTCTGTTCTTGCCACAATTTTAGCAGAATATATTTTGCTTTGATAAAGGTGTTTTTCAAACTGATGTCCTATTCTTCTTAGTACTTTTAACTAGATTCTGTTCAGACATGTAGCAAGTTAGGATGAGTTTATTTTGGTGCAGAAAAGTTTTGAAACCCATGCATAGTTTTTTCATAATATCCATTTTCCTTTTTTTCTCTTTTAATTTTTATTTTAAAATTGTGGTGTACAATTCAGAGTTTGGTATACAAATATTCATTGTGCAGGTACCCTTATTGATGATGTGTGCGCCCCTTCCCCAGACAGATATCAATTCCACCTCCTCCCACCCCACAGTTTCCTGCTACTTTCAATTCTTTTCTTATAGTAATACGATAGTTGTT
>CAUYQG010120852.1:0-16950 GCA_963574415.1 Tarsius wallacei | reverse complement strand
TTTTTGATTTATTGTAGAGATGAGGTCTCGCCAAGTTGCCCAGGCGGGTCTCGAACCCGCAGGCTCAGGCATTCCACTCACCTCAGCCTCCCAAGGCGCGGGATTACAAGCTGAGCCACCACCCGGCTACATTTTAACTTTTTAAAATAAATTTAGGCACTGCCAATACATTAAAAATCAGTCACTGAAATATTATTTTTTAACATTTTGCATTATCCAATTCTTTCATGACCAAGACTTCCATTTAATGAAGTAAGTATAATCAGAACACTGGACTTAAAAAGCCTTATTCTCTTTCCAAAGCTCGAGAAAGGCTGCTATCAGTGCCAAGCCAGTAATCATGAAATGCTGATTTATTTTTCCCTTTCTCAGTTTCCTTCTGTAGTTTAGTTTGGTACACCCATCTCCTAAGACTTGGAAACTTGAGATACTTTCCTCTTTGCTTCTGTACATACCCATTCTGTCTGCCACTCCTGTCAGTTTCAAGATGATCCCTACTGCTTTCAGTTAAAATCCCCTTCCCTTGTTGTTATATTACTCCTCTAACCTGAGCTGAATCTAGGGAAGATGAAAGAGAAAAAAAGAAAGGGAGATGGGGCTTAAGAAGGAAATAGTCTTTTTTGTTTGTTTTAGCACCTACTAACACCCCAGGTGCTGTGCTAGGCACAGATGTTCTCAAGTGGCATTATGTCTTGATTTCTCATTCTAGTCTTGCCAAGGCAGGTAATGGTTTCTTGGATAGTGGGTTCATGTTGCTTGCAGGTGGTGGGCCTGCTGATGGCATACCCAGTGGATAGTCATCTGATGTGTTCTCTAATCCCACTCAAATGTTTCCTTGCATTTGTACTTGGTTTAGATTTTTGGTGGTAGTAGTGGTGTGCTTACTTTTTTTTGTTGCTGGGTTTTTTTTTGAGATGGCAAGAATTGGCAATTATATTAATTGCTCTCAATTTTTTTTTGTAGGTGAGAATACTAAAATAGACTGATAGATACATCCATACTCTTCTTGAGGAGTACTTACGCTCTTTAGAGAAAATAATTATATGTTGGCCTAACAAACACCAGTAATATACAATTATATTCTTGAGTTGAAGTGAATATATAATTTATATCTCCAAATGTATATGTCTGTATTCTTACAAATATGTTTGTTTATAATATCCCATTTATAAGAATTTAAAATATTGGCTGGAATGAGGGGTCGTGGAAAGTAGCATTGTATAGCCATTTCAATATTTGGACTTTTTTTCTTCTCTTCATAGAAATATTTTTCAAGATGTCTTACACAGAGACACTCTAGTAAAAGCCTTCCTGGATCAGGTAAATGTTGAACTTGAGATTGTCAGAGTGAATTATATGACATGTTTTCTTTTTCAATATATCCTACAATTGCTGTACTACATATATATATATAAAATATATATGTAACATCATAAAACTAAATCCTTGTCTTATGAATTAAGTCCTTATCTTTTTATAGTATCTTGTCTTTCTAAAAAGTATCTAAATGATTTTCTTCTGAATTAATAATGAGTAGCCTACAGATTAACAAATATACAGCATTTTCCCACATCAAATAACAAATATTTTAATTTCACACACAAACCTACAACTCAAGGACTTGTGTTGTTTTTCTTCCTTTTTTTAAACTGAGGGAGGGTGTTTATTTGCCTAAATTGAGTCAAAAATAGTTTTAAAACTTAGTATACTTCTGTTTAAATGATAGCATCTTTATTGTTTCATTCTTTAAAAAATATCTATTTACACATTTGAAGAAAGTATAGATTATATGGAACATATTTCTTAATATAACAGTTTTATAATAGTTTTATGTAATACCGTTCTGGGGATCAGGCCAGAAAACTGTATCATAAGTGTAGCTTTGAAATAATGAGATCCTTATTTTAACTCAAAATTTTGGATCCATGTCTGTGTAGTCTGTAACATACTGCAAAGTTCAAGGAAAATTTGTAAGCATGATTCTATGCTTCTCAAGCTGAAATAAATCCCTCCCACTCTCCACCCCTGCACGTCACTTGCACACATTCTACTTGCACCCTGTTGCCCCCCAGCAGAAGTATAGATATGTGAATGTTTCAAAACCATAGTCTCAACTTCTGGGAGCTTCACCTTTATTTGAAGATTGAGCAGGAAAAGTTAACACAATACAAAATAACATACATAATGAGTTTTAATAATGAAACAAAACATGGATATATTCTCTAAGGTAGAATGCAAAATTTGAGTGCATTTTCACAGATAAAATAGAAAACTTTAGACTGTCAGATTGCTCCTATTCCCAGTGCCTCTACCACACTCCTGTCTGATAGGGAGCATCAGTGGAAATGCCTGAAAAGATGCTCTGGTTGCTTTGTCTGCCAAGTACTGTCAGCACTGCCATAGAAATATGCTGTGCAAGTAGAATGGGAACAAACTGTCTTCTAAAGTGGTTCCTCTTCCTGCAGGTCTTTCAGTTGAAACCCGGTTTATCTCTCAGGAGTACTTTCCTCGCACAGTTTCTACTTGTCCTTCACAGAAAAGCCTTGACACTAATAAAATATATAGAAGATGATACGTGAGTAGAACTCCTACATGGAATAAAAACCTTTGTACATTTTGTTTTGTTTTGTTGTGTTCCTGTTGGACATTTTCTATATTATAATTTTTGCAATTTTTCATTACTTTTAGGCAGAAAGGAAAAAAGCCCTTTAAATCTCTTCGGAACCTGAAGATAGACCTTGATTTAACAGCAGAGGGCGATCTTAACATAATAATGGCTCTAGCTGAGAAAATTAAACCAGGCCTACACTCTTTTATCTTTGGAAGACCTTTCTACACTAGTGTACAAGAACGCGATGTTCTTATGACTTTTTAAATGTGTAACTTGATAAGTATATTTCATCACAGCCATGATTGCTGCTAACGTAGCTCAGTGGTGTGGGGAAACATTCCCCCGGTTGTGCCTCAGAGTCCTGCTTGGCAGTTGCAGTTAAAGTTGGTTACACTACAGTTGTCACAAGAGTATGTGAGGGATGTCAGGTACATCATTACATTGAATGTCTCTGTTCCTAGATTTATGCTTTTGGAATACAGACTTATGTTTACAATTCTAATAAATATTCTTGTTATCTTTTCAAGATATAATAATAGGATATAAACTTGACCACAACTACTGTTTTTTTGAAACTTCTGATTCATGGTTTACAGGTATCAAAGTGAAATCTAAGTTAGCTTTTACAGGAACACTAGTTGACTTTCCATCTTTTGGTGTTGGTGTGTGGGATTACTGGAATACTTTTGCAACCAACTGAAAATTAGAGCATTTAAACCATTTCAGTTCCACAGAAAGGAAGTTAGCTTGATTTAGAAAAAAAAATATTGATCAAGCAGGTACTTAATTGAAATTAACCATTAGATCCTACTTTGGGGATTTAGTCCTTAGGATGCAGTCTGAGTAGAAATGTCATGCAGTTATATATAGTCCTTGATCATGGTGAACCACTGTGTCAGGGTGTTTTTGTTTGTTTTATTGTTGTTGTCAATATCCTATATAGTTGATCTCTAAGAAATGTAGGAAACTGTTTTGTGTTTTACTCGTTGCCAACTTTTTAAATTGGTTCTCATTATTTTTGAGCCAAATTGAAATGTGCACCTGCTGTGCCTTTTTTCCCCTTGGAAAATCTAATTACTTGGAAGAAGTTCAGATTTCACTGGTCAGTCATTTCCATCTTGTTTTTCTTTTGCAGAATTTTACCATGTATCTGCGGTGGCAATCATTGTAACTCTGAGCTTATAAATGCATTAGAGAGTATACTAATAAGATTTTTTTTTAGGAGCAGAAAACTGTTCCTTGTCTTCTTCCTTCTTACATTTCTTCTCGTTTTTAAAGTTGTTGCCATTTGCCTCGGCATCACATAAAGAATAGCAAGATAAATTTTACTGTAAGTGCTATTTTTCTAGGTGCTACTTTGGCAGAACTAAGTGGTCTGTTTCTTTTGTTTCCTTAATATGTTTGGACCATTTTGCTGGCTATAAAATAACTGATTAACATCATTCTGCACACCAACACAAATAAATGTTTTTATTTAAGACTGTAGAAGTAACACAAAAGGGAAAATATATTTATAAGAAAGGGATAAAAGTGATGGAGCCCTTCTGCCCTCACCCAACAGATTTAACAAAAGGACATGTTCTGTTTTGAGAGGTCATAATAGCTTTCACATCACGAGTCAGGAAGAGGTAGACATCTTGATTTTTAGACGAACACTGGACGAGTGACTGATGTACTGTAGCTCCGTTATGGAAAACTATATAGATACCACCTTAGAGTGTCCCATACTCAGTGTTTTTTACACAATAGACTTTTATTTAAGTGCTGACTGGTTATTTTCCTTTGCTGGTTTATTGTACTGTTATAGAGAATGTGAGTTGTACAGTGAAATAAGTTATTAAAGCATGTGTAAACATTGTTATATATCTTTTCTCCTAGGTGGAGAATTTTGAATAAAATGTCTTTGAAATTTTGTCTCTTTCAATTATTTGTTCAGGTAAAACACTGTTATCTTAGAAGAATCATCAGCTTCCTGTTCAGCTGTTGGTTATGCTGGATTTAAACTGATTTTTTAAAATTAATTTTCTCTTTCCAAGGTAAATATACTTAAAGATCCTATGTAATGCTTAAATCTTACTGGAAAAAAAAAAGAGAGAGGAAAAAAGCTTTCTGCTTAACTACCAAGATTATATTTTGATTTTTCAAATTATATGTTAATATTTCAGATAATAATATAACCTAAACTGAAGTTATTCATTCCAGGTATCTGTAAAGGTGTCCGATGTAAGAGGGCAAGGAATCTAAACAACCCTTTGTTCTGGAAAGAAGACTAGGATTAACATTTTTACTCTAAGAAAAAATTTTATTCAAAAATATAACAGTTGAGTTGAGAGATTTCTTTTAAAGAACACCGATTGAGCTTTTCTGCCTTCTCAATAAATCCTACTTTCTTTTTTTTTATTTCTTTTTTTGAGTTGGAGTCTCACTCTGTCACCCAGACTGGAGTGCAGTGGCCGCTCCTGGCCACCGCAGCCTCGACCTGCTGGGCGCCGGCGATCCTTCCAGCTCAGCCTTCCGAGTAGCCCGAATTACAGGCGTGCGCTACCACACCCAGCTAATTTTTGATTTATTGTAGAGATGAGGTCTCGCCAAGTTGCCCAGACAGGTCTCGAACCCACGGGCTCAGGCAATCCACTCACCTCAGCCTCCCAAAGTGCTGGGATTACAGGCTGAGCCACCGAGCCAGGCCAATCCTACTTTCTAAGAAAATTAAAAAATAAAGTGAAAAATTTTTTTTAAATGAAGACTGATTGATTGCATCAGGATTTTCAGAGAAGAAACCAAAACTTCCTATAATACTATGAAATAAAAATAAGATAGTTACTTCTATAGTGTATCTCTGTAATGCAACAGGTTAAACAAGTCTCTCTTATTTAACACTATTTTTGTTTTGGGGCAGAATTGCACAAATTGATATTTCTCCTATGATCTGTGAGGTATAGCTTTAGCTAACAAAAACACCTTCAACTAATGCACAGTAGCACAATGAGGCTGGTATTATTATTTCCATTTTACAAATGAGGAAACTAAAACTTAAAGGTAGGTAATATACAGCTCAAGTGGTCATGCAGCCTGTCAAGCTGGGTTTCATCCCAGACAGTTAAACTTGTCACCGTGTGGCACAAAACCTAGCACAGTTCTTCCCTGCAGCTGGTACTCCGTGTTGTTGAATCAAAGGGAGGGAAAGGAAGCCAGTATCATGGGCCTTCTAGGGCTCTGCCATGCCCAAGTGTGAATCCCTGCTTTGCTGCTTGGAGAAGCTGCTTAACCAGTCCTAGCCTCATCTTTTTTTAAATATTTGAAGCGGGACAATGATGCTTACCTCACATACTTGTTAAGAGGGTTTCATGAGACTGTATTAGACACTTAGGTCGGTACCTGACCTTCATGCTTGCTTTTTCCTCCAATCTGACAATCTCTACTTGTATTTGGGGCATTTGAAACATTTACATTTAAATGATTTAGCCATTCTACAACGTGTACTGATTTTAAAACAGATATTGTACACTATAAATACAAGGGAGGACCCCCCAAAACCGGAAGTTTTTTATAAAAAATAATGTATTCTTACATGTTTAAATTTCAGTCACCTTCAAAGTACTCTCTATTTGATGCAGTACACCTATCCAGACTTTTTCCACTGCTCAAAACAGTTTTTAAGCTTGTCAATTTTGATACCTTTTAGTGCTTCTGTCATTTCTCTGTTTCCACCTCTTCCACACTGGCAAAATGTTTCCATTTGAGGATTTTTTTTTACATCTGGGGAAATGAAGAAAAGTCACTCAGGACGAGACTGGGTAAATATGGAGGGTGAGGCACAGGGGTCGTGCCATTTTGGGTCAAAACTAAGCACGGTGTGGGCAGGTGCACTTGTAAATCATCTATCATGAAATGGGGAACATGTTGAATCTCCAAAAACAAAATTCACCGAAGCCGAACTCAGCCTCTCACAATGTGAGCTGGTATGTCAATGCCAGTAGGTTTCTAGCACACTTAACTAGCAGGGCAAGACTATACTACAAGGGGCTTGCCATCCAAAAAAAATTTTTTTTTTAAATCCCCCTATGTATATACTGTTGATTTTTTAAAAATCACTTTTTTAAAAAAAGGACAAGCAGATTAAAAGGCTGGAAAAAGATACACCAGTCAATCAGATACATTAATCAAAAGAAAGATGGAGTAGCAATATTGATATCAAAGTAGATTTCATAGCAAAGAATATTATCAGGAATAAAGAAGATCATTTCATAATGATAAAAGCATCAGTTTAGCAAGAGGACACAGCAATCCTAAATATTCAACTACCAACTGCTTCAAAATACATGAAGTAAAAACCTATAGAACACAATTATAGTTGGAATTTTATTACCCCTCTCTCAATGTTTAATAGCACAAAAATACACAAAATCAGTAAGGGCATAGAAGATGAACAAGACCCTCAGCCAACCCAACTTAAGTGACTTACAGAGCATAGAAGTACCCAACAACAGATTACACATTCTTTTCAAGAGTACATGAAACACGTACCAAGATAGACCATATTCTGTGTCATAAAACAAGTCTCGGTGAATTTTAAAGGATTCAGGTCATACAAAATATGTTCGCCGACCACAATGGAATTAAAATATAAACCAGTAACAGATATCTGGAAAAATCTCAAAAACTTGGAAACTAAATAGCGCTTTAAAAGATTAGATAATTTCTAAAGTGTGTGTTTTGGGGCACACAGGAGAGCAAAAAGGGAGGTGTCAGAGCATTGTTGGATGATTTTTATGAAGAGTAGAACTCAATCTGCCTTTGATGTTTCCCTACTATACGACCCGTTCTTCACATTGATAACAGCATGATCACTTTTGCTTAATGGCTGTCCAACATTTAAAGAATTAAGTCCAAAATCTTAGCACACATTTTCTGTTTATCCCTCTAACCTAGCTTCCCACAAGTCTACCTAGTGCATGTTTCTTTTGTTGCATTTAATACACTATTCCTTTGTTTGTCTAGCTCCCCAGCTAGGGGAAAGAACAAGAGTCTTGTCTTTTGTATTTTTATATCAGTGTCTAGCATGGTGCTGGGCACAGAGCATGCTTCCAGTAAATGTTAACGGAATGAATGTAATAAGGATATTAAACATTAATTTCTTTGTCCTCTCCAAAAAGAATAATTTCCTTCAAATTGAGGGAATTACTTTCTTTATGTAATCAGAAACTTTCCCAGAAAATCCTTCATTAAAATGGAGCCTATGCACAACCTAGCTCTAAAATTTCAAAGACCCTAGGCAGTGATTTTCAATCGTTTTGAAGTAGTAATACCCCATCATTTTCTGTTTCTGCATTTGTGCCTATCTCATCTCTTGCTGAAATTTTCTTTTTAAATTAATTGCTTGATAAATTGCTAAGCACTTTTCATCAGGCCAATTAGGTCAAGAGTAAGTATCCATCTGCAGAGTGTGGACAGTCAAGAAATCTGATCCAGTATTTAGAAAATCATTCCTGAGCTCAAAGTTGGCTCAAACTGGCACCTTCTGGCATTTGCTTGTGGGTGGGGAATGTGGAATGCTTTGAAAGCTGAATGGGTTTGTCAAGTTTTAAGATTCCCTTATGGCTAAAGAAAAACAACATTCATTGTTTAAAAACATCATTGTTTATTTTTTCTGCTTTTCTGTTCTTTGGAGCCTGAATCTGCAAAAACACTCACACCCAGCATTTGGCTCCATGTACCTTTTCCTAAGACGTTTCTGGAGACGTGAGTGGGGGGAGCCTTTTCACTGTGGTTGTTCAGAATGTTCATAACAAATGGTCAAAAAATAATAAGTAAATTCAGTTTTAATGCTCATACTGAATGTTATGGAGAAGGACCCTCATTTATTTTTGTCATGGTAGACAGTCGAATTCTTGGGAACATGGGTCCTGGAACCAAACTTCCAAGGCTCAAATCCTAGTTTTTCCACTTCCCAGCTGTGACCTTAGAGGAGGTATTTAACCTTTCTATGCTGCCTCAGTGTCCTTGTCTATCTTTAAGGATAAGAATAAAACCTACCTTATAGGGTTGCTTGAAGATTAAATGGTCTAATACATTCAGAACGCTTGGAAGGGTAACTGGCACTGAGTAAGTGCACAATAAAATTGAGTTGCAACTATCATCATCGTCATCATTCTTATCATTATTAAGCAATTAAATGTAGAGTTCCCAGATCTAATTAAACCACAACAATTCTACAGCCATGATTCTAGTGATACCACCTTAGTAGCTATATATATATATATATTTTTTTTTTTTTTTTTTTTTTTTTAGTTGGATTCTCACTCCATCACCCAGGTTGGAGTGCAGAGGCCTCCACCTGCTGGGCTCCAGCAATTCTTCTGCCTCAGTCTTCCAAGTAGCCAGAACTACAGGCGCATGATACCACGCCCAGCTGATTTATTGTAGAGATGAGGTCTGGCCAAGTTGCCTGGACTGGTCTCGAACCCGTGGGCTCAAACAATCCACTTGGCTCCACCTCCCAAAGTGCTGGCATTAGAGGCTGAGTCACCAAGTCTGGCCAATTATTTTCTTAGCTTGAGCCCACTACTACCTCAGTGCACATAGCAGAGAACATTGTCTTAGGCCACAGTCATTCTAGGGAAGGAGAGTGTGTGTGAGGTACTCTCCAGAGGCCTCATTCCATTTTTCAAATCTGTCCACTAAACCCCATCTCCACTGCCGCTCTTAAGGACCTCATCATTTCTCATCCAGATTAATTCAATAACTTCCTTCTGTTTTCTGTAATGTCATCATTCCCTCACCCTTGTCTAGCCCATTATCTCCACTTAAGGTAGAGTGATCTTTCTAATAGGAAATTCCTCACTGACTTGCTTTACAAAACCCTCAGTAATAACCTTCAATGCACAATTAAGAAGCCCACAATCTCAGGGTGCAGTGGCTCAGGCCTGTAATCCCAGCACTTTGGGAGGCAGAGGCGAGAAGATTGCCTGAGTCCAGGGGTTCGAGACCAGCTTGGACAACTTGGCGACACCTTGTCTTTACATTAAATCCAAAAATTAGCCAGGCATGGTGGCGCATGCCTGTGGTTCCGGCTACTTGGAAGGCTGATGGGGAAGTATCGCCTGAGCCCAGTGGGTCAAGCCTGCGGTGGCCGTGAGTGTGCCACTGCACTCCAGCCTGGGTGACAGAGTGAGACTCCTACTTTAAAAAAAAAAAAAAAGCCCACAATCCATGGTGAAGCCCCAGGCCTTTGGGGTCTGGCCCCAGCATGCCTCTCCACCTTTTTCTCCCACAGTTCCTGCCCTCATGTGGAGACCTGATGAACTATTTATACTTTCCTCTGACTCACCTTGCTCTTATCGGGCTTATGCCCGTGCTGCTCCCACTACCTGGAGTACTCTCATCCCCTTGACACGGATTAACTCAACTTGTCAGTCAGGATTCACCTTAGGTGAGTGTCACTTTCCTCCAGGCCCCTCCCACCACTTCAGATTGAGAGCATTCTAGACTTTAAGCTCCAGGAGACAGGGACCTTGTCTATGCACTAGCTTATACCCAATTGCTGGGCACATCATGTGTTTATTAAATATATGCTGGATTACTATCTATTCAGGGTTCTTGTTAGTTTCTGTGTTTATAGTTCTAGCATAGCACTTAACTCATTATCCATTATCATTATGGATTTGTTTGCATCTCCCATTGGACTGTGAACCCCACAAGCTGAACCCTTGTCTTATCACTGTATCCCCAGATTCCAACATAGTGCTTGCCGTGAAGCAGGAACTCAGTATATTCTGAATGAAGGAACAGTATCAACATCATAATCTCAGAGCTAAAGTTTCCCCAGATTCCGAAGCAAGGGGATTTATGGGCCCCCTGTTCCCGCAGCTCTTGGATATTACCCCAATGATACCACCAAAACTTTAAGGAAAAGTTTGGATGTATGTACATTTTTCTGGGTGGCAGGTTCTTCTCCACAGGCTTCATCAGAGATTTTTCCAACAGATTCTCAGTTGGGTCTCTGATCTCAAAAATGATAAGAGCCTATGACCTAAAGAGTTATTTTTAAAAATCAATTGTTAAAATATCTGCAAGGTAGTTTGAAGAATCCTTTCAGGCCATTTGACTCAAATGAGGTAGAGGGTTGTGCTCTGCAGCCTGACTGCCTCCTGCAGTCTCCAAGCTGCGGGTTTGTGATCTTTCAAGTTGGCTGCAGGTGATGTTTCTTCTGGATGAATATTGAGTTGCAGTGCCCCCTCCCTCGTATACCTGTGGGAGCAGTTTAAGAATCATTTGCATCATCTTCCTGGTTCTAGGTGCATCAAAGATTTAAGCCTCTGGAACCAGGACCAGATATTATGTTAACCCAGTATTCAGGGTGTTAGGGGTTTTTTGGTTCAAGCTGAGAACCTTCTGTGATGCACTTTGGTTGGACATTTTCTCTGGCTTTCATCAATAGCCCCAGCATTTTTTTCTGGCCTAGACTCACACAAACAAGAGGAGACTAGAGCTTCTCTAAGGAGCTAAGAAAAAGGACATTTTAAAAATAACTTGAACAAACGAATTCATCTGGCAAAAGCAACCCTGCTGCGTAAAATAAACTCCTTTAGAGTTTCGCAATAGCAGTTCCTGGAAACGTAAACAACCCCAGGGGCCACGAGAGCTGAATCACTTGCTGAACAGAAAGAGTCCCAGGCCCAAATTCTGCAGGAGTAAACACCTTATAAAACTAGGGGTCGATGACATTCACATGGGAACAAGGAGGGGGCAGGGGAGCAGCAGCCCAACCCGAGGACAATAAGAAAGTCATGACTAGATACTCAAAATGCTGGCTTTCTCAACCCAAAGCTGGGATAGGTTGGAGGTGGGAGGTGGGTACAGCCTATGCCTCCAGCTCTTGTTCAGACCCTACCAGATCCCTGCCTTCCCTAGGGAAAGTCAGAATCTACTCACTCTCACGAAGTCAGAGGAAGCCCCTGCAGGTTTCACCATGTGTTCATTGACAAGATAATGGTTCCATTGAAACTGTAATAACATACTTGGCCAACTGTGCCCACACTATCATAATAACTTTGTACTCAGTCCTAGTTGTTCAAACATAATGATAATATGTTCTTTCTAATGAGGCCCATACTGTTCTAATGAACTTATGCTGAGTTTTCTCTGTACTGGATTAATACTTGCCATAAATAACAGATAAAATTATCCTCAATTTGTATTTGTGTAGCTCTCCTTTCAAACAGAAAGTATTTTCTCATTCCTCAGTAGCAGTCATGTCCTTTGTGTGTGCTGGAATCTGTATCTTAGAATGGACAGAATTTGGAGAAGTTCAGGGAAGGGCACAGGAATCATTTTTAAAGACTAGAAAATGCAGCCTCTGGAAAAGAGTTAGATAACTTGTTATTATGTATCCCAGAGATGTAGGAAAGACTCAGGTAAACCTTGAATTATGTTTCAGGTATACAAAGGAACATGGTCAAATTAGCAACATTCATTGAGTAATGGCTGTGTGCCAGGTACTTTATAGCTTCACATTTGACCCTCGTAATAATCTTGTAAAGTGAATACCCACCCCCACAGCATGTGATGAGAACACCAAAGCATAGGTTAAATGATTGTCCAAATGGGATAGACATTCCTCAAAATATCCTGCTCCCTTTTCTCCTTTCTTACCTGGAAGCTGGATTACTTTCGGTGGAACTCAAGCATGACCACGTGACTGTTTTTGACCAATGAAACAGGAACAAGCAGCATATGTCACTTTCATTTGGAAGGTTAAAAAGCCAGTAAGAGCTTTGCCTCCTTTTCTCTCTGCCACGGTCATTCTAGCTAACGACCGATCTACAGCCAAGGTCCTGCAGTGGAAGTTACTGGAGCAGAAGAGTCCCCTTTTCCACTCCCATCAAGATACGCATGTTGCATAAACAACACATTAACCTTTGCAGTTAACCTTTGCAGTTTTAAGCCACTAAGTTTGGGGGGATGTATTACTCATGGTTCTCCAGAAAAACAGGATTAATTTTATTTACATATATGTGTACGTGTCTCTCTGTGTGTATATATAACTATATGTGTGTGTGTGTCTACCAATCTATCCAACTATCAAGAAAGGATTATTATGAGAATTGGCTCACATGATCATCGAGACTGAGAAGTCCCACAGTCTGCTGTCTGTGAGCTGAAGATCTAGAGAAGCCAGTGGTATAATTAAGTCCAAGTCTGAAAGCCTGAGAACGGAAATGGGGGCACTGGGAGGGGTGAGGTTGTTGGTGTAATGATAAGTCCCTGAGTCCAAAGGCCTAAGAACCAGAAGCTCTGATGTATGAAGACAGGAGAAGATGGATGTCAATGAACCAAAAGAGAGAGCAAATTCACTCTTCCTCTGCCTTATGGTTCTCTCTGGGCCCTCAGTGGATTGGATAATGCCCTTCCACGTAGGTAAATTTAAAGCTTCTGTACTTAGTCTACTGATTCAAATGCTAATGTCTTCCAGAAACATCTTCACAGACACACTCAGAAATAATATTTTTCCAGCTATCTGGGTATGCTTTAGCCTAGTCAAGTTGACACATAAAATTAACTATCACAGGAAGTTGTTTATTTCTGTAGCCAAACCTGACTGACAGACCAAGTCACCCAATTGATTAGAACTTAATTTTCCTCCATTGCCCACACCGTACTCTAAACTCACATGCTATGCTGCCTTACAGGTGAAGAATGATGGCTAAGTATCTGCTACCTAATTTGAGTCACAGAAAGAAAGGTTTTTGGCTGGGCTTGGTGGCTCAGCCTGTAATTCCAGCACTTTGGGAGGCTGAGGCGAGTGGATTGCCTGAGCCCGCGGGTTCAAGACCAGCTCAGGTAACTTGGCGAGACCTCGTCTCTACAATAAATCAAAAAATTAACCAGGCATGGTGGCTCACACCTGTAGTTCCAGCTACTTGGAAGGCTGAGGCGGAAGGATCACCATAGCAGATCAACGCTGGGGTGGCCGTGAGCATGCCACTGCACTCCAGCCTGGGCAACAGCGTGAGACTCCGACACAAAAAAAGAAAGAGAAAGAAAGAAAGGAAAGAAAGAAAGAAAAGTTTTTATCTACAGTGACAAAATTGTGGTTCCTAGCGAGTTTCAAGACTGAGGGCTAACTCAAGAAAGTGAGGTAGATCTGAGGAACTTCCATTGAAAATTTACTCAGAAGAGAAAAATGGTTAATATTTTGATGTATTTTCTGCCGGGTATATTTAATCCACACTTGGAGTATGTTTTCTCAATGGAAGTTCTACTTAAGGGAATATTTCTTAATAGAGTTCCTAGCTTGGAACTGTTCTTTCTGTTTTAGAGCCTCTCTCTTGTTTAACCTGATTATTATAGGCCTCACAACAACAACCTTTTCCCCTACTAGTCAGTGCACAAGATGGTCTTCGTTTCTAGTCTACCAGGAACCCAAGTATCTTAGTTTGGATTTCCCTAAAATCAGACCCCGAGACAAGGACTGAAGAGCAGTTAATTTATTTTGGAGATGATTCCAGGAAGTTGAAGTGAGAGATCGGGCCGACTGGAACACGCAGGAGGCAGAGTCAATAAAAGGATGAATCTGGCAACTGGCCATCTTAGGCAACAGGGGCTAAATTTTGCTTGGATCTCTAAGAAACATAAGCAACGCCTCTCATAATTGCCTGCCTCAAGTATTTATTCACTGGCTCTTGGCTTTTCCCTGGAGACTTTAGCCCTGCCTCACTGTAGCACAGACACTGTGCTTGCTCCTGGGATGAGCAAACTTCTGCATCTGTGGAAACAGTCTTGAGGCAGACCCTGAAATGATGGCTAGTATGTTCTTGAGATCTGGGAAACTGGCCACTTCACAGATGCACTGAAATCAGAGATGTGTCAAGAGATGGGATGTAGGCCACCTAAGGTGCCTGCTACACCAAGGTCTACTTCCTAAACACCAATCTCAGTTCTTAAATAGCTGATGGATGCAAGGAGACAAAGTCATGATTGAGAATATCAAAGAAGACTGGGCGCAGTGGCTCATGCCTGTAATCCCAGCGCTTTGGGAGGCAGAGGTGAGAGGATTGCCTGAGTCCAGGGGTTCGAGACCAGTCTGGGCAACTTGGCGAGACCTCATCTCTACAATAAATAAAAAAATTAGCTGGGCATGGTGGCATACACCTGTGGTTCCAGCTTCTTGGAAGGCTGAGGTGGAAGGATCACCTGAGCCCCACAGGTTGAGCTGTGGTGGCTGTGAGTGTGCCACTACACTCTAGCCTGGGCAACAGAGTGAGACACCTACTCAAAAAAAACAAAAACAAAAACAAAAATGAGTACCAAAGAATCTCTGAGTGAACCTTGGGCAAGTTTTTCAATCTCTAAAATGGGGGTAATAACATCTACCTTCTAAGGTCATTGGGAGGATTAAATCAGCTAATATATGTGAAAGTGTCTAGTGCAAGTCCTATCACATAATAGGCACTCAGCCAATGTTAGATCCCTACCCTCCAACTTCTGTGAGTACCTGGAGCTGCTTTAGATTCTGAGGCAAATGATCTTCAGGGTCCTTCAACATTTCACTTAATGATTCTGAGATCGTCTCTACGCTTCCTACAGGTTGTTAACTATATTAGAACTCTTACTGTGGCAAGTGACAGAAGCTCAACTCAAACTCACTTAAGCAAAAGAGGATCCCTTAACTCTTGTAGAAGAAATGTTAGGGTTGACACTGACTTCGGACACAACTGAGTACAAAATGTAAATATTGTCTGCAATGCTTCCTCTTTGTGTCTTTCTTAGCCATGCTCCTCTTGCTATTTCTTTTCCCCATTTTACAAATAAGTCCACCCTTATTTGGGAGAGTGGAGAAGGGGATGGCTGCAGAGGGCTCTGGCTTCCATCATCCTTGCTTGGTGACCTCAGGGTCCATGTAAAATTCTCAGAGAAGAACTCCTCTGGCTGTCGCTACTTGAAATGTGTACCTACACTGTGTCCTGGAAGGTGGGGCCCTCGAAGCAACCGGGGGCTGCTGGAACTACAAGGGCTGGGGCAGGGTGTCAGATCCAAAAGAAAGAGGTGGTGGGGAGGCTTGCTAACTGGGCACATTTCAGTGGTGAGAGGAGGGGCACAAGTGAGGTAGCAACACAGAAAGCGGATGGAAGAGGTCAAGGCGGCCATTGCTTGCTATTTCCCAGTCATTTTCCATCTGGTTGATGGGAAAATCATGTCGGCAGGCCCCCACAGTCACACCACATCCAGGAGGGGATCCATTTGCAGCTTCTGCCAATGCCAGCAGAATCACATATTTCCACCCAGGGGTTGATTTTGGCTCCATGCTGAGCTTCAAAACACAGAGCTGTTTTCGAACAATGGAAGGACTCAGCACATTCATTTGGTGTCCAACAAAGCCTGACTGTGTCGCCTGGCCTTTCCCTGTGTGCCCCCCAAGATCCCCAGTGAAATAGTGCTTTTGAGAGGAAAAGAGAAATAATATTAGGGTAGCTCACCCCAACAGTCCTAGCCTCAATAAAAAGATATCTTGTCACCTTATTTCCTTATTTTTACACAAATAATGTGGACTATTTTTAAATAAAATAAAGAAGACTGCTCCTATGTCTTCTTCTTCTTCTTCCTTTTTTTTTTTTGAGTTGGAGTCTCACTCTTTTGCCCAAGCTGGGCTGGAGTGCAGGGGCACGCTCACGGCCATTGCAGTCTTGACCTGCTGGGCTCAGGTAATCCTTCTACCTCAGCCTTCCAAGTAGCTGGAGCTACAGGTGCCGGCACCATGCCTGGCTAGTTTTTTATTTACTGTAGAGACGAAGTCTCACCACGTTGCCCAGGTTGGTCTCGAACCCCTGGGCTCAGGTAATCCTCTTGCCTCTGTCTCTCAAAGTGCTGGGATTACAGGCATGAACTACTGCGCCTGTCTTCATATGTCTTCTTTTGAAAAGTGTCTATTCATCTCTTTTGCCCACTTTTTAATAGGGCTGTTTGTTTTTTTCTTTTCGGCATGTTTGAGTTCCTTGTAGATCCTGGATGTTAGGCCTTTGTCAGATTTACAGTTGGCAAATATTTTTTCCCATTCTGTGGGCTGTCTCCCCACTCTCTCCACTCTCTTGATGGTTTCTTTTGATTTGCAGAAGATTTTCAGTTTAATAAGGTCCCACTTGTCTATCTTATCTCTTATGGCAGGTCATTTGAGGTTTTTATCAGGAATTGGTTGCCAGTTCCAATTTCTATAAGGGTGTCTCCTGCATTTTCTAAGGTTCTTAAAGTTTGAGGTTTTACATTTAGGTCTGTGATCCATTTAGAGTTGATTGTTGTGTCTGGTGATAGGTAGGGATCTTGTTTTAATCTTCTGCATGTGG